>JAUEJI010486195.1:0-12991 GCA_032275285.1 Desmognathus perlapsus
AAGTGACAATAGAAACTTTTACAGCTGGAGACTAAATATGTACCTCCACTAACCTAACAGATTGTGATAATCAAAATTATATATTGCTACATGTGTATAAAAATAATGCAAATGTTACAGTAATATGGGTTGCTCTGCCACTGTTTCTCTGGCAGTGACGTGTTTCATTGTGGGCCCCCAACAGTCATGACACAGCACTCGCTCGATCATCAGCATCGTCTGGCATCCCCGGCAGCCCTAACGAAGCTGCCACTCCCCAGACCGAAGGAAGAGAAGACCGCTTTCCAGAGGTAAGAGCAGTGTAGCATAGCTGATTTTCACGGGGCCCCATAAGTTTTTCTCATGCCTGAATACAAAGATGTTCAGCAGATTTTTTACTAATGTTGTCCTTAAAGCTTTGCCATCAGAAGAGTCAGGTAGAGGGGTTAGTAAAGAGGTTGCAGCAGGAGATTGAGAGGGAGAGAGTAGTAGTTCAGAATGGTACAAATATGGCTGCATCACTTTCTGAGCCTTTGGACAACTAGAAGCTAGGAATCGATTGACATATCACATGTATGTCGTATAGAGAATAGGAAGCAGGTTGGCATAATTGAAGCCTGGAATGTCACGTGACTAGGCAACGCACTGCGGTACCTCAATTAAACCACCAGAGGTCGCTTGGAACAAGACACCATAGCACATGCATGATTCATTTACCAAGCGCTATGCAGGGCAGTAACTTCAACCAACCACCAGAGGCCACCTGGAATGAGACACCACTGCACACACATCATCATCCACCCAGTGCATTCTCTGTGGTTTTAGCATATGAATAGTTCAGCTCCCAGGTGTGAACAGTCTCCCAGGTGACCACACCATTGGGGGCTTGGGGCGTGTTGCTTGAGAGCCTACAGTAGCAGTTTGAAAGCTGAGGGGAATGGGCATGAGCGGCCTTCACAGAGAAAATTTCTTAGGCCCTCCTTTCTTTGCACACAATGTGTCCCAATCAGAATGTAAAATATATTTTTTTTTGTGCACCCAATGTGTTTCCCATTTCTTTATACAGCCTGGAGGCATCCGAGTGCTGAAGCAGTAAATAGTGCAGGGTGCTGTATGTGGCTAAGAGGTCATTTACTGCAGTCTTTTCAAGTCACAACACAATGCATCATGTTTCACAGTAATGGTGTCTCACCCAATAACTAACCCACCCTGTGGCGCAAAGTACAGATAAAAGCCTTACAGATTGTGTTATTTACCTCCACATTCAATAGAGGCCTCACCATTATGTTCAGAGGCACGAACACGAGGCAAGAAAGTGCTCCAAGTGCTCTGATTTGCATAATGTACATGAAATACGCTTTTGTGGCCAATGGGCTTCTGCAATCCATATGTGGGAAGTGCACGGCTGCTGTTATGTGGTAGATGTTGCTGTTGGCTTATGCCAACACAATGGTAATTTTATCTGCAGTGCTGAATCATGGGAAGTAAGTATTTGCATATTGCACACTTTTAACAGTTTGAACAAGGAACTGTACTGCTTACACTATTGCATCTGTTAAACAATAATACTGTATAAGTCATGTGTGAATGGACAGCACCTTAGACTTGTGTGCACAGAGGACACCATAAGTGAGATAGATGTACTGTAGCACCACTCATCAGTTTTCATGCTCCTTCTCCTAGGAGTATGTCTGTTTTATGCACACGATAACCTGAGGGGATTTTTGGACAGGCTTTCCCTCAGAGAGAGCCCAACAATATGGTACTAAGAAAAGACCAGAATACCCTGTCAGGGCCCCAATCCTCCAGTTGTCATCAGGCAGAACAAGCAGGAGGCGCAGGTCATTCAAGTGGGCCTTGCAATATGATTATACATTAGCTGAAACTGACTCTTGACCCTCAAAGGCCTAAAAAGTCATGTTTTTTCTTCATCTTCCTCTTAGCCCCCTTTCTTACATCTACCATGCTTCCAAGCAGTATGCTCTCTAAGCAACACATCCCACCCTTGTGGCGTGCCATGTCCTGGTGATCACTTAACAAAGATCTGACCAAAGGTCGGTTCTTCATGCCTTACACAAATATAGAAAGCTTTTCCCCCGCACTGTTTTTTCATTGAAAAAAATCCTCCAATGTTTCTGTGCATAGTTGTGTTGGATTTACTTTTTAGTGGACAGCACCAGGTGACCATGTTCCAACTGTCAATAGGTTTCCAAGGTGCCGTTCTGCTGTAGTGCAGTAATTGCCTATTGTTTAACATCTGAAAAGGGCAAGGCCACAATACCCATTGTCATGGGCAACCAGGCCTGGGCGAAGAATGCATGGCCACACCGCAAGATGCGTTAATGGGCATTAGAATGCAATGTGGGGGAGGGGAGAGAATTTATTTAGCCCTGGTGATTACTGGAGTATTTGGGGCCAGCACTTTGCCTTTCATTTACACAGTATTGCTGGATTTTCAGTAAATAAAACCCTCCAAAAATGTCCTTGTATCTGGAATCATAATGCACACTAGATCAAACAGCACCCAATTTGGTAACAAGCCTAGTTGCAGAACCTTTAGACTCAGGCGTTCAAGTTGCATGCATCACACAAGACAGTTATGATGCTTTTTGTTAAAAACAGAAAGATCGTCCCCACATGCAACACATTACTTCATGCCTGTACTCTTTCATCTCGGTTTAATTTTGGCTGTGCTGGACTATCTGCTCAAATGCAGATTTCTGCCCTTCAGACTTTCCATGGCACCCTGGGTAATGGACATTCGTGCTGGCTTTGAGCACATTTTCATATTTGCATATTGTACTTGGCAAATGAGCAATTTTCCCCAGAATGCCCAGCCACAATTAGCACACTTCTCTGATTCTAGTTGTAACAAGGGCTGGCTTGAGGCTCCTTTTGGGCATGCAAACCACAAAAGACATTGAAAAAAATAAACATGATGAAGTAAACCTGCGTGGGTCCGCGAACTGTAATGCACATTACACACCACAGATCATGCCAATCTGGAGTCTTCCGCAGGTCATACTGTACAGAACTACTGCAGCCTGCCTGTGGTGAAAAAGCATGCAGTGAATGGATCCTGCTAACAGATGTCTTTCTCATCTGTACAGTACAGTGTAAAGGCAATGCGTGGTATGCAAATATAGAAAATTACACAAGGATTATGAGGCTGTTCATGCAGGCCCCACATGCCAGCAATGCTATCAAGAATGGGAAATCTTAGCATCTTTCAGCCAATGTGCAGTTTGCCTACTGTACATAACTAATGAGCAATATCTCCCATAATTCCTGTGCTCGATTTTTGCTCTTATGCAATTTTAGCTCTAACAAGGGCCAGGTTTTGGCCACTTTTGAGCATGCAAACTAACAACAGTATCCAACTGTAATGCACATTACATACCATAAGTGTCATAGACTTACAAAAGTCGAAGTTTCTGAATGCTACATCGAAGCTATGACACTGTACCTCTGCTTGTTGTTCTGTCCCTGGAGGATTACGGAACTCTGTGTGCCTGTAATAAAACAGAGGAACATTTTTGGTGTAGCTCTCCAGGTGAGAGTGCCTCATTTTTTTACAAAAGAAAGATTGTCAACTCCCCTCCCCTGCATCGCACCCTTAACCAGCAATAACGGCTCTTGTGCGCTGGCTCTGAGCTTCCCACACAATGGTGTTCTTCGCCCTGTTGTGATCGCCCAGGACCACAGGCCCTTTTCAGCCTTGACCAATAGATATGCAAAACGAGGAGCAATTACTGCAGCAGGGCGCTGACCACTGAAGCACACCCACAATACCAAGGCTTTGCAATTTGCAACCTGTGCACTAGGAACAAAATTGCTTTTACGCTGAATAATGTGCATGAAACAACTCAATTTTTCCCAGCATACAGTACACAGCACAGACCATGCCAAATCTGGAGGCATCTGCAGATCATACTGTACAGACTACTGCGGCCTGCCTGCGGTCTAAAAACATGCAGTTTGTGGATCCCTCTAACAGATGTCACTCTCATCTGTACAGTACAATGTAAATATGTAAATATAATGCATGGTATGCAAATTTTAAATATTACAAATATTACACAAGGGTTATATGGATGTTCATGCAGGCCCTGCACACCAGCAATGCTATCAATTACCCAAAGTGCTTTACAGCTCAGTCAAACTGAAAAGTGCATTTTTCCAATACGGCAAGGCAAATAGAGTGCTTTATTGGATGGTAGATAATTATATCTGGCCTCAGATGAATTTGTGATGGTTACCAGGAGGGGCTTGGCCAATCTTTTCAGGCAAGCACCCTAACTTCTATACAGGTTGCATCAACTTGAACATCTGCATCTAAACGTTCTGTGGTATGAAGCGAGCGGCACTTTGTACAATCATGCCCCCACCTGTTTGCAGAACTGAGTGTGTCTGCGATAAACTGGCAGCTAATTTTTGGGCAACCTCTCCTGGTGAGAGCTCCACATTCCAGTATAAAGAAAATTTGTTGTGGTTACAGTACATACCAGTAGAGGCTGAGAGGTGTGTGCTGTTCTTTATGGGTATGTACAGTATGTTTACATTTGTATGGCATTCGTGTTAGTGTCAGTGGTTTTGATTAACTCTAACTTTACTGCCAGATCAAACACACACTCCACTTCAGCTTTCACTTGACTGAGTGTGTGAACGAATCCGATATGGTAAATTTTTGAAGGATTTCCTTCAATGGAAATCCACCAATACTGTCCAAAATGAAGGACTCTAGTTGTCGCCGGTTTCCCCCACCATCCCCTCCATTGCATCATTAACTGGCATTAAAGACTCTTGCACCTTGCCCCCACCCTCCTTTCTAGTGAGGCTCAACATAGGAAAAGGACAGAGTCATTCCTTGGTGGGGCTTGCCTTCTAAAACCAAGCGCATGGGGTGTGTGTATAGCCGCCCTTTCCATAGGGTAGGGCAGCATATCTTACAGGATAAAAGGTTACCAAGTAAGCCAAGGATGTACTGCAGCCCTTTCGGCAGGAAAGTAAAGGTGAGAGTTAGTGAACATTGCAGAAGTATGAACATTGACTAGCCACGCTAACACATGGCCTCAAAACCCCCACATAAAAAGTACACATTTCTGGCCACCATCCTTGGAACGGATGCAATATGCAAATAAGAGAGTTCTTATGGGAAAATTGTTCTGCCATGTTTGTTTACAGTGGTAAAGCTCCCGTACACTAGGATGGGAAGGCTCATACTGTAATACTGTATTCAAGTTCATTTGTGATGCTTTTACGCAGGGGCCATGTCAGCTTCAGAGGCACCCACCATATCTGTGAAACTTGAGCCATCGACTCAAAAAATGGCAAAGTCTATCTTCTGTCTTTGTTGGACTTAGAAGTGTTCCATGCGGATTACTACAGGACAACATGTACCTATGATGATCCGCAGCGGGTAAGTTTTGAGGGGCATCAAGACCTAAAATCTGTACTAAAATAGAACTGAATAGAGTTGTGTCTTCTGCAGTTCAATTTCTGAATATTAGGCTTACATACTGTAACTTGTTGGGTGCAACTCACTACGATTTCTCACTTGGCTCTGCACTATTGAAATGCTAGAGCAGCCTTGCTGTACACACCCTAGGAACACCTCTGCAGGCCTGCTGAAGCCATTCTTTTCATCCATGGCTGTAATTGGTAGTATAGGGTGGGACCACTGAGATACAGTGGAATTGGTACTCAATGGAGTCCGCTTAATAGGAAATATTATTTACTGGATTTGAGGTGTATATGGGATATTATAGCCCTGAGGTAAGATTGACCTCCCGAGGGGCTGAATAATATCCCATATACACAGAAACTGCAGACAATATTTCATTTATGAAACCCCACAACTTCCATTTTATGTTACATTTTGTATACAATGCATAAACTGAAATGTCCATTGCTTTGTATTTAATGGTGTGCTTGTTGCCTTGATGTTCTCCATGTCCATTGCTTCATCTGATTGGCTGATTGGTGATTTTGTAGTTGGGCAAGACGTCCGCTAGCTAACCGGCTGTGAGGATCTCCTCTCTTCTACCTCCCTCCCTCCTCTCACTAAAGCAACTGCTATGAATCTGAAAAATTGAAGTGATGAGCAGTCTGTTGTTTTAGTCATGCTACTCTGTACCACCTCCCGCCGGTTTCGAGTCCTTCGACAGCTTCGTGGATGTAGCCAAGACAATTTGATCATCATTCTCTCTGCTCCCTGACAAAATATTGTAAGACCGACTGTGTCTTTAATTGTGTTGGATCTATCAGGACTTGGAGTAGAGAGAGGAACTGGAAACCCACTTTACACTCCTCTACAAGTCCCCATGGACTGAGCAGAGGAGAAAAAGGGGGTTCCGGCCTAGAATCGGTGAACATCCTGGAAGTCAGCATCTGAAACGACAAGAAGAACAGACTGGGATTAAGCAGGATGAATATGCTAGGAGGGTTCTAGGACTTAGGCTTCAGTACTAGTATAATGCTCACCAATGAGAACCCCCAGTATAGCGTACCGAGTGCAACTATAATTTGTCTGGGTGGCCAGCTCAGACAGCATGATGGAGGGTGTGCCAGTCTCATAATAAATAATAGGCAGAGGTCATAACGAGGCATCAGATAGGTCATGATACAGGCAAGGACTAGGCATAAGCAGGTGAGCATAGGCAAGGTCTGGAACCAGTATTCAGAAGGGCAGAAGTACAAACAAGGACTCAGCAAGGCAGGTTCCATAGTAGGCAATAGTCCATAAACAAGAAGTCCATAACCAAGAAGGCAGTCAGACATAATACTCCCCACAGGAGTCAAAGCGAAGTACTCCACACAGGAATCATGGTAGGCAAAGGTACAGTTCAGGACTTGACTGAATCAAAGTCTTAAGCAGGCCATAGTCAATAACCTCAAAGTCTTTTCAAAGAAGTTGTTCCACACAGGAACCAAAGTAGGGAGTGCTCCACACTGGAGCCATAGTGCAACAAGGGATAGGGGTCATAGAGTCCTCAAGGGAGTTAAAGTAGTCAAAGTACAGTTCAGGATTAGGCTGAATCAAAGTCTTAAGCAGGCCATAGTCAATACCTTCAAAGTAGTGCTCCTCACAGGAGCCATAGTGGGGAATGCTCCACACTGGAGCCGTAGCGCAACAAGGGATAGGGGCAAAGTTCTTCTCACAGGAGCCATAAAGCCACGCACTCCACACTGGAGCCAGGGCAAATGCGATAACAAAGGTACAGGCATGAATAAGGCAAAAGCAGGTCTCAAACCAGTCAGTAGTCAGCAGCAGCAAGTTTAGAGTTGGGCTCAGAATCCCCACCATACTTACACGTGGTATAATCAAGATAGTTGCATATAATGAGCACCACCACTTTCACTATCAACATTTCAGTTGTGACTCATCAGCTTCCCATCACCTGCAACTGGGGCTTGTGCACTGACACACTATAAACAAGCAGTGATGTATAGGCAAGACCTGTGACCTGCCTACTGATAGCTGATGTGCAGATGAGAATATGTCTACTTAACTGGCTTGTTTATTAATGTTGGAGGCAGGTACAGACTGCCCTGATATGCTTTAAAATAGGTGAAACAAATCTTAGAAACCTGTACACATATAAAACTACAAAAAGCAAATCATTAAAAATATGTAATTTTGGGGATACATTTAGAAAATTAGCATAATATTACTAATAGTTGTTAGAAATAAGTATTCCGTGACCGCCGCCCCCTCACCCCCTCTAAACAGTAGAAGTGTAAATTGCAGCTTTCTGTTTCATGGAAATCTGGTAAAATAAACAGATTCTGCTGCTTTTTGGATTTTTTCAATAAAGTTCTTGGTTTTGGGATGTGTAGTATGGTATATTGTGATATTAATAAGGTTGTAGGTTCAAAAATGCGAACCTTGTTTATTCAGTGGCTGTGAAATCCTATTTTCTATATACACTAATATAGTAAAAGAAAAATGGTAATTAATGACATAAGTGGTTGTGCTCGCTGTGCAGTTATGAGGGTATGGTGGTGTCTGATGAATCGTTTATGGTTTGTGGTGTGTTTGGCTGTGCGGTGGGTGATGTGTGGTGCGGTGTGGTGTGTTGGGAATGTCTAAAAGAAACCATCATCATTAATAATGAATTCCATGAGAGATTTCTGTGCAGGACACTAGAACCAAGGGAGTCTAGTAGGTTATTTGTTGGAGTTAGTTCCATATAAGAACACTGCACCCTTTACCACTCAGCCCACAACGCTGCCCCATTTCAGGGGCACTGTTCTTATGTAGAACTGTGATGGTGCCACCGCTGGCACACCCTTTAGGCCAATCAGGTGACAGCCTCCTCCTGGGATTTGCCAGGGGGCAGCTTTTCAATAATTCATGAGGGGCGCTGCCCCTCCTGAATTCTTGAAAAGCCGCCAATATACCAGAGGCCTCCGGTATATTGGAAAGAACACTTTTTAAAATTTTACATATATCATATTTTTCAGGGAGCAGAGTCAGGATTTGAACCGGTCGAAAGCACTAGGTTTGGAATGGTGCTACAGTTTCTTTATCTTTAGAAAGAATGGAGCAAATGCTAGCATTTAGGGCTTGTTGTTCATTCCCATACTGTATTTTTAAAGGGAAAAACTTGGAGAATAAGTCAATGCTCTTTTATGCATGGTAAAAAAACTGCATACTCACATTGTTTTTCTGGGGGAGTGCCAAATTTGTTTTCCGCCCTGGGCACTGTCTGACCCTGGGCTGATCCTGCTTTTGAGGCCAGAAGTGCCCCGTCGCAGACTGGGCTACTCGTGGGTGGCCCACTCTGTGAGGGGGAACTTCTGGCCTCAAAAGTGAAAAAAAAACCACTGCGCACTGCTAAGGGGAAGCACCTTGGCAGTGCCCAGAGGTTTTTCAAGCACTTTTGAGGCCAGACGTGCCCTGTTGCAGAGTGGGACACGCACGGGTTGCCCTCAGCACTGGTGCACCCATTAGGCCAATCAGGCAGCCATCTCCTCCTTGGATTTGCATGGGGGCAGTTTTTCGATAATTTAGGAGGGGCGCTATGTGCCCCTCCCAAATTATTGAAAAGCCACCAGTATACTGGAGGCCTTAAATTGGAGAAAACACATTTTTAAATATATTATAGTTTTAGGTGGCAGAGTTGGGATTTGAACCTCACACCAGTGTTCTTTGGGTTGAAGCACTGGGGTTTTACCCACTGCACTAACCCAATAAAAGGTTTGGAGCGGTGCTGCAGTTTCTTTATCTTTAGACAGAATAGAGCAAATGCCAGCATTTACGGTTTGTTATTCATTCCCATACTGTAATTTTAAGGTGCCAAATTTATCTTCACCCGGGGTGCTGTTTGACCCTGGGCCGGCCCTGCTTTTGGGGCCAGAAGTGCCCTGTCGCAGACTGTGCCACCCACGGGTGGCCTTCTATGCAACGGGGCACTTCTGTCCTCAAAAGGGAAAAACAAGCCACTGGGCAACACTAAGGGGAAGCCCATTGGCGGTGCCCAGCAGTTTTTGAAGCGCTTTTGGGACCAGGAGTACCCCATTGCAGAGTGGGCCACCTGCGGGGCACTTCTGGCCTCAAAAGTGACAAAAACCCCATTGGGCACTGCTAAGGGGAAGTCCCTTGGCAGTGCCCAGCTGTTTGGATAAAGTACACAAGGATCACCCCTTTTCAGCAAGATGATGCTGAAAAATGTGTGATTTAAGCAATGCTTTTTCAAAAATGTTCTCACGGGGGGAGAAACCCCCCTGTACCTCCCTGCCTTGGCTCATGCTCGCTCACTAAGCTCGCTTACAAAGTTACACATCAACATTGAATACGCCCACGGGGGCTCCACAAAAGTCACAAAGGCTGGTGGCGGCAGTGGGGGGAGAGCACCATTTCGTCACTTCACCTACTCTGCCAAAATACCTTGCGCCACCCCTGGGTGGGACTTCCCCCCACACCTCCCACTCTTGCACAGCAGAGGACCAAGTAAGCACCCCCCTCCCAACGGGGGAACCACCATATCCACATATCATGTAATCTATCAGACTTGCCTTTTGGGTTGTTATGAATGTGGCTTAATTGACGCATACCACTGGAGACTGGTAATTCCGAAGTAAGACATCTCGGACCGGGATCAGCAGTATTAGTTTCTATCTGTGTCTATCACGTTCACTGTGAGCATTTATTTACCCGCGCGTTTCTAATTGACGAAGCCGTTTGTTTTGGCAACTGGCAGGAGATGCAGCAGAGATTAGAGCCTATTACAGCAGAACAAGGAAATCAGTAATTGTAGTGCGGTACCAGAGATGAAAAGCGCGGCTTAATTGCCGTCTCAGGGTTTATTGCTGTTTCCAGGATATGCCGGAAAGCAGCTGTCAGCGTCTCGACATGTACGTTGTTCTGAGACACATGTACACACCCTTGCCACCTGTATTTGTCATAAGGCGATTAATGAAAATGTAGACTGCTGGATTCTGCCAGGTGTGTAATACTATATATTTACTAGTGTAAAAGCCTGTCATATGACAGGAATAAAATGCAGTTCGTACATTGCTAGCATCACTGGTCACTTCCCAAGGCGAGGCCTGTCCCTGAACCCCCCACCACCCCTGTACCCCACCAAATGACCTTTTTAGGCCCGTGTGTCTCCTGATTAGGCCTGTGCAAGTGCTATGCAAAGTGTTCCTAGATTCCCAGTGGGTCTGATCCCCAAATGTCCTTTTTTTGCCTGTGCTTGTCCTGACTAGGTCTGTACAAGTCCTATGCAGAGAGTCCCTGTTTTCCCAAGGGGACTGTCCATCAAATGTCCTTTTAGGCCTGTGCTTGTCTGGTGCAAGTCCTATGCAGAGTGTCCCTAGACTCCTGGGGAACCTGTCTGCCAAATGTCCTTAATAGGCCTGCGCTTTTCGTGAATGGGCCTGTGCAAATCCTATGCAGAGAGTCCCTGGATTCCTGAGGGGCCTGTACTCATAGGTCCTTTTTGGACCTAGGCCTGCCCAACTGGATCTGTGCAAGTCCTATGCAGAAAGTTCTTGGAATCCTGAGAGGCCTGTCTCCCAAATGTCCATTTAAACCTGTGCTTGTCCTGAATGGACTTATGTAAGTCCTAAGCAGAGTGCCCCTGGATCCCTGAGGTGCCTGTCCCTCAAATGTTCTTTTAGACCTGTGATTGTCCTGATTCAGCATGTGCAAGTCCTATAGAGTGCCCCTGGATTCCTATGGGGCTTGTTCCCCAATGTTCTTTTTGGGCCTATGCTTGTCCTCCCTAGGCCTTTGCAAGTCCTACGCAGTTCTTGGAGTCCCAGGGGGCCTGTCCCCAATGTTCCTTTTGGGCTTGTGCTTGTCCAGGCTGATGCCTGTGGGTTAGCCGGCACATTGCAAGTACTAAGATAAGATAAGATAAGATAAGATAAGATAAGATAAGATAAGATAAGATAAGATAAGATAAGGTAAAATTCCTGGCTTCCTGTCTCTGAAACTCCCCCACCAGCAGCCTCTAAGCTGAACTGTCATACTGGCTCTTCAGAAAATCCTTCAAGACCTCTCTCTTCACCTAGTGAACTTTCATCTGATGGACTTATGTGTCGCACAAGCGCAGCTACCAATGTAACCTGTAAAAATGCATACTATTGCCATCTCTAAACCAATTGTTATATTTGGTCTTGCTTGCTCAACTGTACCTTGCATCCAGATGCCAACAGGCTTAGGCACCATACAAATGCAAAAAGAAATAAACCCAAGTTAATGCACTTTAAATTATCACTTTTCACCTAGAAACCACTAAAGTACATCACCATCAGTCACCTTCACTATAGGACTATAGAAGCTGCTGAATTGTTGTTTAATAGGCAGAAGAGGCAATGTGGAAACTATTAATGTTATACAATGTGGGACTTGATTATCCATTCTATTGCCTAGAAACCCCCAGAGTGTACCCACAACAGAGTGGCTCGCGCTGTTGGACTGTGTAAGCTGCTAGATGACTTGCTTCCATCTCCTCCTCTCAAGGTCCCGTCCTGCCCACATATATCACTCCTAGGAACATGCGCATCATCGCTTTCATCAGCACAGAATACTTACACCTGTAACATATATTTGTTTGACCTTTCCCTTATAAGAGAGAAGGAAAAGAAACATATAATATTCCAAGTAACAAAGGATACAGGTCTTCCGGATCCTATTCACGCTTAGCTCAAACGTGCTTAAATGACAGAAGAATGAACCCAACAATCCGGTACGTCTAAAACACCCATACGGACAGTTAGGAATAGTACAATACATAACTCTAACTTTCTCCTGTACAGCTATATATATATATATAACATAAAATCCTACTAGAACAGAAAGACAGTCACAGGATGGAACTCGTGACCAACCACAGTCCTTGCAACATTAAAACTACATGTAACAACAACCCAAGAACTGGGTGAATAAATGAAAATAAAACGGTTGAAGATCAGGCACCAGTTCTTGGCACAACAATACATGTCATTCGGAATTTGTCTTTCTTGGTACGATGTGGGCTGGATTTCGTCTCTGACATGTTTGCTTTGGTTGTGCACTGAGGCCCAAGGGCGAGTATGCACGTGAAATAAATTAAACTTAAACTTAATACCACGTGTGATGAAAGCGGGGCCGGGGTAGCAACCGGCCCTTTTCGCACATACACCCCCCTAGTTCAGCACCCTAGGCCTGCCTCATGCAGCACCTTTCTGAGATAACTAAGGGTGTCAAATAACCAGGATCGTTCGCCCTTATCTGCAAGCACCAAAAATGCCACAAACAGAAAGGGATCGACTCGGGATCTTTCAAAAGTAAGACACGTGTTTATTAGCGCAAAACAGATAGGCACATTAAGAGCAGAGCAATGGTTACTTTATTCTCATTACCACGCGGTGAGTCATTACGGTACAAGCAAGGTAGATAGTAATGCGTCTAGTTTCTAGTGGTTCAGTTCGGTACAGCAATCTCTAAGCAAAATGGTCACAGTTCAGTACAAGGCCAGTACCACAGACAAGAGGCCACAGGGACTCACCACTCCAA
>JAUEJI010497246.1:0-12920 GCA_032275285.1 Desmognathus perlapsus
GGTCACCCCCTCTTGTGTTGTCTCAAGTACAGGGGGGTGACTAGATGTTGGGGAGTGGTGGAATATCGTCGCTCACATGACCAGGCCTAACAACAGTAACATAATTTTATGTTGCCGAATTGTGTGCACAATGTGGCTCAGAATTCAAGACCACTGTATTCTTTTGTATGAATATCCGCGGGATTATTTTGTTAGTTAGAAGTTAGTGCTCAGCATTCTTGCAGTTCCTTCACTTGCGCTCGCAGTAAGTGTAAAGCAGGACATTCATGACAGAGGTTTTTACAGTGACATGATTCAATAATAATGGCGCTTGTCACATTTGTTCGAATCCATGATAAAAATGCCCTACAGTTTCCCCCCTTTTGGGCACTTCGTATGTTTTTATGCGAGTGGCCAAATTACTAATCATAATATAATAAAAAAAAAATTAGCTTTTTCCTGGGGTTTCTGAATTTGTCGGTTTTATTTCGCCTGTCTTCCCCCTTTGATATGTGGTAATTCTGAAACATATCAAATGATGGCGAAATTGCTTGAACACTTTGACTGTCTGGATGTTTTGTGGTTTATTATTTTCAATATGTATATGCTGTTCATTAGCACTATCACGGTGATCAGCAGTAGCCAAATTATTACTGCTATCATCCCCCTAGGACAATGTATGGCGTCATATAGGGTGTCATAGCGTTTAGGTCCTTTGATAGGATTTCCCTGTCCGCTTGGGAGAATCTGTGTTCGGCTATAGAAACATTATTTTCTTTTATGAGTAATTGGATTGAGTGTGACTTCTTTTTGTCCAGGATAGTATCTAATTCATCGTCTACTGGGATAGTAATTGTATTGAAAGTATTGACCATCTCCATTGTCGCCTCTATTTTTTCGTTTGATACATAAAATAACGTTTCAGATCCGACTGTCACTATTATGTCTCGCGGTATAGTGGTAGTAAATGTTGTGTAGGGGATGGGTTTGATTACGAATGTGCCATGTCTAGTATAGGTGATCGTCAGATTTGGGGCGTTAGTGCTGACAAGCCATCTATTGTTTATTAAAATGGCTTCAGTCACTATTTCTTTGGTGCGTGTCACAGTAACATCACATAGAGTATTATTTATTGGTGTGTCACCTAATGCACAAAGATTCCCCCCTTTGTCTGGAGTAAATGGCTTTCCTGGACATAGGTAATTGAGATCTTTAAATACTTCACATGACTGCAATTTTGGGATAAAATACAGGTCACTGTTGTTCTGGTATGCTACTATGTCTGGTGTGTTTATTTTTATCTTAGTCTTATCTTTCCAGATGCCCACATTTAGTATCTTTTTCAGTTGGTATATTTTTTCTGGTCTCATAATTGGTATGTTCAGTAAAAATGAGATGTGCAGCATTTGCTTATTTATGTACATTGGGATCGCAGACCCCATTTCAAATGCCACTTTAATCTGTGTGTCTTCTAATTCTTGTCCATGTATAGTTATTAATGCATCCTTCACTAATTGATCATTTATAAAGTATAGAGGATTGCGTGCTTTTACTAGGTTATTCATGTTAATTTCTAACTGTCTCAGGTATGTTTCGGTGATAGAGTACAGGGTCTACTACCCTATAGAATAAATTTCTAGCAACAGTCTCTTTTTCGAGTCTTTTCATGGAGTTATCCAGTCTTTCATTCTGTGCTCCAGTAATAATGACAGTATCTCTCACAATTTGGACCAGTTCTTTTGTTCTTTCCTGTTGAGTCACCAGACTTTCCCGTATCTCTTTCATTGCATCCTGTAGTTCATCGTGTTGCCTCTTGACTTCCTTAACTGTGGCACTATTGACGGCATTCATTGTGGTACCCACTACAGTCCCGATGACTGTAAGTAATGCCATAACTCCCATCACAGCCCCAGCAATTGCACGTTTATGTCTAGTTCTGACTTGGGAATCAAGTGGTTGAGGCCTAATTATAGTCTTTTCTGTTTGCGATAAAATTTCTCTCATTACTTCTTTTGTTCTGTCTATATGACTTCGATACCACATTTTAATGTCTGTGTCGACTACATCAGTGATATTTACATATTTTTCAATAGCAGCTTCAATGTCTAATTGTACAAAAACTAACTGACTAATCATTCTGTGATCTGTTATCATTAGCCCTGGGATTTCTTGCATGATAATCCCAGAAGAGGGTCCACGTGCAATTTTAACAGTAGTCCTTTGTGTCTGGCACACGTGGCTCGATAATAAGCACAAGCACAATAATAAAGTTTGGTACTGCTGTAGTCGACTCTGTCGCGTTGGGGAAGAAGTCTGGCGACCATCAAGTTGCATAGGTTCTCCGCACGGGCATAATAAGAACATAAGCGGGTTAAGCAGTTCTAAATGTATAAAAGAAAAACAACATATGTTAATACCAATGTTGTTGTACAGATCTTCATTATTTTTCTCTACTTTCTCTTCCTGATTCTATTTGCTTCAACTTTGATTGTGGGTGAGCTGTCTTAATTTGGTTCCTGTGGACCCAATGTCCTTCTTTTTCGAGATTTTTAGGGTCCTTTATCTTGTATACTACTGGTGATAATTTTTCTACAATTTCATAGGGGCCCTTCCACATAGGTAAAAATTTTGAATGTTTTTCCTTGTTTTTCAGATAATTATAGAAATACACATGATCTTTGACTTCATATTCTCTTTTGTCTGTTTTCAAATTATAATATGTGTGGCTAGCATCTACTGTTTTTTCCAAATTTTTCTGAGCATGTGCAAAGGCGTACTGTAGGTGTTTTCTCAAACCGGCCACATAGTCATGAGTTGACATTGCACCTACCAGTATCTGTTCATTGGTTTAATACAATAAATGCATCGGGACAACCATCTTTCTTCCTGTTAACAACTCGAAGGGACTGAATCCTGTGACAGATGAGGGAGTGGCCCTTATAGCCATTAACACTAATGGTAATTTTAAATCCCAATCTTTACTGTTTTCGCTCATATATTTCTTCAGAATATTGATTATCATCTGGTTTGCTCTTTCAACTCTACCACTACTAGCTGGGTGATAAGCTATGTGTAATTGCCTTTTAACTCCTAAGATTTGCCATAACTTCGTCATTACTTCTGCTGTAAATGCAGATCCCTTGTCACTCGAGATACGCTCTGGTAAACCTTGGCGACAGAATATATGGTTTATTAATAGTAATGCAGCTGTGTCTGCTTTACAATTAGGTGCAGGAATGCATTCAATCCATTTTGTAAATAAACAAATTACAGTCAACATGTATTCATTTCCTCTGTTTGATCTCACTACTGGGCCTATGAAATCGATCTGGATGTCAGACCATGGGAATGTTATTCCATGTTTTCTTAATGGCGCCCGGTGTGATGGTGAGCTAGGTTGAAATTGAGTGCACCGCAAGCATCCAGCGCAATAGACTTCAATGTCTTGGGTCATGTGCGGCCAATAGGCCACTTCTTGTAATATTGTAAGTGTTACTTTGGGGCTTCTGTGTCCTGATGTAATTTCATCATGGGCGTGTTCCATCATAATGCCCCTGAAATTTACTGGCACCACCCAGCGCATTGGTGCATTTTCAGTTGCTTATGGGGTTACCTTCAGGGTTCTCAATAAAATTATAAAATTTACCAATAATAGCATCATCTTTTTGGGCTGTTATTAAATCTGGATCTGGTCCCTCTTTTGACCATATTGCAATTTCTCCCTGACGCTTCTGAGATCGTGTTATAGCTTCACATTTATTTTCATCTGTCTCATCTTTCATCAACAAATGATCAATAGATAACAGTTCACCTGTAACAGCATTTTCTGTGGCCATTCGATCAGCAGTGTCATTTCCAATTTTTTCAAAACCTGGCACCTTGGAGTGCCCCTTGGTTTTGTGCCAATATATATCACTATATTATTTTGAATTACCATCTCATCAATCATTTTGATCATGTTAGCATGCTTCAGACTCTTTCCATTTGTGCACCTCATTCCACGTGCCTTCCATCCCGGAAGATACTCCACAAAGGCATTCCACACATATATCGAATCAGTAATCAATACCATCTCTTTCAATCTGTGTTCACATGCAGTTTTTACTGCCAGGTATACTGCTGTTAACTCGGCCACCTGACTGCTCTGATTACCAATTCTATAACCTTGAGGTACTATGGGATAATCTTTCATCCACACGTTTCCAATTCCAGCCACACGTTCACCTGTATTATCTTTGAAGGAACACCCATCCACAAATACACAGGGGAGGTTAATATGTTTTTCTTCAAAAACTTTGTGAGGTGAATCAGCGAAAGGTTCAAGACTACTGGGTTCTATCTCTTCGCCAATACATTCTTCGGCGTCACATTGATGTAAATCAGCTAACCCCTGGGCTACTATATTCTTTTTGTTCTTGCAATATCTAATCTCGATAGGCATACTTTGCATTGACATCATCCAGACAGTGATCCGTGACCCTGTAACATTTCCTTCTCTAACTTTATTGCTATTTAGAAATTGTAAGGATTGGTGTGCAGTTTCTAAAATTATTTTACTTCCATAAATAAAGGGTTTAAAATGTTGTACTGCCCATACAGCAGCAAATAATGCTTTTTCACATTCACTGAACTTGATTTCTATTTCTGACAATGTTTTGCTAGCGTATGATATTATTTTAGGATTACCATCTTCCTTTTGATATAGTACAGCTGATAAACATCTATCAGTATGTCCTACTTCTAGAAAAAATTCTTTGTCCTGCCTAGGATATGCTAAACATGGTGCATTGATCAATTTTTCTTTTAACGTTTTCACTGCTTCTCGGTGCTCATTGGTCCATTCCCATTTATTATTTTTCTTCAATAGCTTCAATAATGGTTGTATTATTTCTGAATAATCTTCAATAAATTTTCGACTGTAATTAGCCAATCCGAGTATTCTCCTAACATCTTTGATACATTTGGGTTCTTTTAGCTTAAGAATAGCCTCGATTTTTTTCTTTTGTATATTGATTCCCTCAGGAGTCACCTCATGACCTAGAAAATTAGCTTTGGTTCTGCACCACTGTGCCTTCTGTAATGATACCTTGGCCCCTGCATCTTTTAACTGTGTTAATACGTGTTTTATCTCATCTAAGTGTTTTTGAAAATTCTCACTTTTTATTAGAACATCATCGACGTAAGTTATTGTGCCACGCTCAGGTGCATCGGGTAACGCTTTAGTAATGAATATGTTAAACTCGCTTCCGCTGTTGATAAACCTGAACGGGGAGTGTTGCCAGCAGTACGACTTGCCCTCAAACATGAAAGCAAGCTTATACTGGTCTTCTTTTGCCACTGGCACGATCCAATAACTGCTGGTTAGATCAAGTGCCGTGTAAATTTTTGCGCCTTGCATTCGCACTAATTCCTGATCAATATAAGGTATTGGCCATCGAGATTGGTGTACTCTCTTGTTTAACTCGCGGAGGTCCGCACAAAGCCTCCAAGTCCCATTGGATTTAAGGATGGCCAAAATCAGGGTGTTAAACGAACTGTGTACCTTTCTGATGATTTTCCTCTCTTCTAAATTCTTAACAATTTCAGAGAGATCTTCTATAGATGCCATCAGTAATTGGTACTGTCGTTGAAATACGGGAGGCAAATTTGGATCTGTGGGAATTTTCATCACATGTAAATGTGTACCCCCACAATTGTACGAATCCTTGGCAAACACGTCTTGGTGTTCAATAAACATTTTCCTTAATTCTGCTTTTTCTACCTCATTTGCACACCCATCAGCCTTTGCAATCTGATCCTCAATTAATTTAGTGAACCCAGGAAACACTTCTGGTGTAGCTAATTCATATTGCTCCTCTAATTGCTGTGTTAAATCTCTAGTGGTAGCTTGGCAACAATACTCTTTTCCAGATTCCTGCACTGAGAATACAATGGTATCCCCTTCCTGCCTGTGCTGCACCTTAATTTCTTCTGACGGTACTTCTGGATAAATGGAATGAATCTGAAACATCCCCTCTGGTTGCGACCACATAGATTCATTCACCAGTAGAGATTCCTCATCAATCATACTTTCTGTAGCACCTAATATGGTATTAGTCAGATCAATGCTATGAAATGTATCAGATACAGCATCACCTATTTTCATTCCTTTGCGAATGTGTATGAACTCTTCACCGTGGTTGTCCACTAAAATCTTACACGTGCTGTTTTGAATGTTCACTAGGGTAACGTATTTTGAATCTAAACCTTGCATTTTCCATTGCTGGTTTATATGTACATACACATCGAAAGACCCTGTACAGCACTGTTTCTTCTTAACCCTCAATGACACTGTCTCCTGTCGAGTACCCCTAGGAATTTCTGTGTCATGCAGTGCCACTAACTCCACTGCATATGGTCGAATTTGGTCACTTTGTGCTGCCATTTCTGCATTCATAAAATCTATGGGATGTCCACCCAATCAGAACCATAGTTCTCCGTTAATGATATCGACAAATGCCACCAGTCGGTGCAATATATCATTAGCAATACAGAGATCAACATCTCCCCTAACGATATTCATGTTGTGTCACATTTTCTTTCCACCAATATCAACCTCAATCATAGTTCGTCCTATAATTTGCATCGGAGAATCATCACTGTTGTCTCTAGTACCATTTATTTCAATTGCATTACCATATCTCTGTAATTTTTCTGCCATATCTTCACTAATGTGTGACCTCTCTCGGTTTAAATCCAATTTAGCTTGCAATGGGCTGGATTTGCCTGCAATACGCACAGGAAAATACCAATCGTCACCTACTTTTTCCATTTTCACTAAAACTTTAATTGGGGTGAAAGTCTCAACTTTTGGTTCCTTGCTCTTTTTAACTTCCGCAGAGAACCTCAGACAATCTTCTTCTATTTGTGATTTCCATTTTCGGCTTGCATCTAATAGTACCGTGGATTGCAGCGGTGCAGATTCGTTCTGTCTTTGCAAACTTTTATTTTGCTTAGTGATTATAGTTACCTCGGGATTCTGAGAGTTTCTAAAGTATATTTCAACTTCATTTGTGCGGCTTTCCACTATATGGACCCTGCCATTATTTTCATTTTTTACAATTGCTTTTCTCACAGGTATAGGTCGTTTGACTTGAGCCCAGAGTATCCCATTGAAATAATCTATCAGAGGTGATAATCGGCTCAGTATATCACCTCCCAAGAGTACGTCAACAGAATTTAAATCTACAATCACCATAGGATGCTGCATGCAATGTTTCCCTATTTTAATCTTCAGCACTTCCTACAATAGCAACATTCTCCCCATTTACATTATGTAAATTTCCTGTGGGAATAATCATCTGACTGATTTCTTCTTTCTTTTTGTATTGATTTATAAAATCAAAAATCTTTTTAGAGATCAATGTCGCTTCTGATCCTGAGTCTAGTAAAGCTTCCACATTCCATCGCTCATGCAATAACACAGGCGCGTAGTATCGGTCATTTTCTTCTCTTAACTTGCATACAAAATGTGAGTTTTTTACCATTTCTTTTTTCATCTTTTTTCATTTCTTGGATTTTCTTGGGCTTTGACAGGGTTGCTATTTTCTCAGAAGCTTGTGTTTCAGTAGTTTCTCCCTGCACTGTGCACATTTGGATTCTTTTGCCATTTTGACTATCATTTGAACTTTTCATTTTGTCCTCTTTTTTCTCTACTTGCTTATTTTCCGGGTTATTTACAGGAATGGAGTACCGTATATACCGCCCTTCATGCACGTAACCATTTTTCTTAAAGAGTCATTGTTCATCATGGTTAGATTCACGCCTATCCGACTCTCCTGCATTAACAGCATTAACTCTGGTGTTCCCACTTTGGTTTTGTGAAATCAATCTTTGTACATTTTGACTCAGATCTTTGAGTTGGTCTTCTAGCACATTTAATCGATTAGGTCTGGGTGGATACCGATCACGTTCATCCCACCGCCTAAATCGATTTTGATTATTGTAAAAATTTCTCTGTCCTTGTCCTTCTCGACCATTGTGGTTATCATATCGGTAATTCGGCCGATTCCCCATTCTTCCATAATCTCTCTGTCGGTCACTATTCAGTACTCTTTCTCTATTTGGGGACCCATACTGGCTTTTCTCACCTCTCCCAGTCTCATTGCCTATACCCCGTTCTTTTTCTAGGCGGGGCTCAGCCTGATTTTCTTTGGGCCGATACACGAAATTTGGAATAGGGTTATTCCCGCGGTATCTTGGACTAATGGCCTCTTTCTTTTCAACCTCGTCAGATTTTGTGTTCTCCCGTTTATCTGTGTTTCTTCTAGCATCTCTGCCCCTCGGTTTCTGAGGGTTGGGATTATGACCTGCTTCGAAGCGTAACTCCTTTTCTTTGTTAACCTCGCAAATCTTGCTAGGCTTAACTTTGTCCTTACTCTCATTGTTTTCTTCAGTTCTACTAACGTCAAAGATACTTTTAGCTTGTTTATAAATCCATTCAATAGAACGTTCCTCACTATAGTCGCGAGCCAATTGGGTTCGAATACTCTTCGGCAAATCGTAAAAATAAGCATTCTTAAACTGTACAGATTCCGTATTTACTTCCTTGTGCACTTGCGAGAAAGCATTCTTAAGTTGTTGCAAGTACTCTCGGGGGTGTTGATTACTTTCACATTTCAAATTTAACGCATATCGTAACGCCTCATGGGAGTTTCTATGAGGAGAAAAATGTCTTATCACCTCACTTCTAAATTCAGCCCAATTTTTATGGTCTTTGCTATCTACACCCATGAAAAATGACTGGGAATCAGCTGCAAACGTCCAAGACAAATATGTTCGAAGCTCAGCGTCACTACTCATATTGAGCATTTGCATAAGCCGCTGATACAACGCCAAATGGCCTTGGATGGATGCATTTTTATTGCTCTTACTATACACCGGTAACATACTGCGGATGGTTTTTATCGACTTTGCATTTCCATTGAGAAGAGGAACATTCGTATTTCCTTCCTTTCTGCATTGCTCATTTTTATCACTTTTTCTTTGCCTCCTCCGTACTTCTGTCCATTCAGATTCAGAATCATTCTCACTGGAGACCGCAAATGGTGACACATGTCTACTCTGCCGCTGAGTGTCACCTCCTATTCTCCTTCTAGGTAACACTTCATTTTCACTAGAAGCTATGCTGGCTTCATAACTTTCAACATGGAAATGGTCTGACATCTTAGTATTCTCATTAAAAGAAGGTCTACGACTAGTAGGTTTCCGACTGCCGCTACTTAACCGATTCTGAAGCATTCTAATGTCTTCCTGATCAAACTCATTCTGCCTCTTCAACTGGTGTACCTCCCTTTCTAACCAAGCAATTTTACTTTCTCTGTCTTCAATAGCCACTTTCATATCTTTAATTGTTTCACTGGCTCCTCGATACCGCTCTTTAGCTTCCACTAAATCAACTTTCAAACTATTTAGTTCCTGACCTATTTTGGATTTTTTGGCCTCAAGCTGCGCAATTCTGTCTTTACACGTGGTGTCACACCCAGATGACCCATGTCTATTTTTCTTTCGGGACATTTCCAAATCTTGAATTTTCTGTTGATAATTATCACTGCGCCTACGCTGCTCATGCATTTGGGTTTGTAACTCATATATAGAATTAATATGACCATTTTCAACAGTCTTCATTTCACTCATTCTCTCGTGACAACTTTTTAGCTCTTGCTTTGCATGTTCAATCTCTTCCTGCAGCTGTTGTATGCGTGAACTTTCACCACTTTCATTCTCATTCTCCTCTCTCTCACACGGCACAGTCTCCATACTCGCATACTTTCGTTGCGCCTGCATCCACTTTTGATCAATTTCATTTTTTTCTGTAAGCGTAGACAATTCTTCTTCAACCCCGGCAAGTTTTTCACTCAATGTTGTGAATTCCTGCCTTAATGTATTATTCTGGTCATAGAGCATTCTATGGGCAAACCACAATTTCCCAGCAAGACTGCATATGGCTTTTGATGTCTTTTTTATCCTTCTTTGAAAAGACATCAACCATGCCTTGGACAATGTATCCCTGTTTATTTAATGTGTCCGCATGGCACTTGCCCACTTCTTCCAATTATTGATTGATCCAATCATTTAAATCCACCAATTTGGACCCCGAATATGCAAATAAATCAGCAACCATGGTGCCCATTAATTCCTCCAATGGTAAAGATTTGGTAGCCATTGTATATCCCAAATTAATCTTATTTAGAACGTTAAGAACGCTCCTATACACGTTTAGAACTGACACATCCGGGTGTCCCCTCCACTTGTCAGACTAGCGGTAGCTCATGTGTCAGTAGTGTACAGAGACCTTAGAGAGAGGCTACACAAATACACAATAATCACGGAGTCTTTTGTATAAAAATATGTGCTCTTATTACGGCACCTTTATTAGGCTTATAAAAACACTATACAGATAACTGGCAAATATACATTAGCAGAAAAATGGGGATAGGGATATAGAGGTAGCTCAGGTTTTTCTGTTACTAGATCAGGGTAATATAATATTGGCACTGTAGTAAGGTTATATGAACATTAGCCTGGTGAAGAAGAATTGTCCTCAGCCTACACTTTGTATAGCTACAATTATCACTACAACTATCGTGTTTGTGTGTCTTGTTTGTACCAGATCTCACCTAAATGTGCCTCTGTGGAGTTTTGGTGGAGCGTGCACTCAGAACGCTCTAGGTCACCTGCCGGTTGCAAGTGTCTTATGGCCTTGTCAGAGACAGTCAGCTGGGCTCATCGTCAGTGGGGCTCAACAGCTAGGCTGGTGTGACACACTGAGGTCTGGTCAGGGCTGGATTGGGGCCTCTGGATTAGGCAGTTGAGCGCATGGTCCCGTGCGCTCGCCTAAAGACCTGGTGCAGCCTTCGTAGCACCGGTCGAGACAGAACGTACTGAACTCTGACTGGCTTGTCAGAATCAGCTTTCCGGTGTCTGGCCTGCTCCTCGCCTCAGGATCCCTCTTCTTGTCAGGCAGCGCCTGGCTCTGCGACAGCGGCTAGCGTGGGAGTGAAGTGCTCTCTCCCATCTTGCAGGGCTTCCCTGATATGGGTGTCCTAGGATAGTTGCAATTTGTAAGTAACAATTGCCATGTCCGGGGAGCCGGAGAAGAAAATTGCATTTCTCTTCCGAAAGGAAAGAGCAACTTTTCCGTTCCTGTGTCCTGTCAGCGCTCCTGGTGTGTGGCTCGTGCTGGGATTGGCTGGAGCGTACACGCTCCCATTGTGTTCAGGTGCTCTCGGAAGAAAGACTGTTAGCTGAAAACAGCCTACAGTAACATAATTTTATGTCGCCAAACTGTGTGCACAATGCGGCTCAGAATTCATGACCACTGTATTCTTTTGTATAAATGTCCACGGGATTATTTTGTTAGTTAGAAGTTAGTGCTCAGCATTTTTGCAGTTCCTTCGCTTGCGCTCGCAGTAAGTGTAAAGCAGGACATTCATGACAGAGGTTTTTACAGTGACATTATTCAATAAAGATGGCGCTTGTCACATTTGTTCGAATCCATGATAAAAATGCCCTACAGGATGATCCTGAACACCAAAGGAGATGGAGTGACCCATGCAGCCACCACCAGCAAATCCTGCCACCACCAACTGAACGTGGCTGCTACCATCTTCCCACTATTAGAACATCAGCAAAGGGTCTTGCTGGGACAAGCCTGGGTCAATGCCAGATTGAACTACGGCTCATTTTTGCACTGAGGCACCACTAAGAAAAGCATTTGATGCCTCTTAAAGGTACAAAACAGAACCGTGAGATTGATTTTTTCACTCGGCAGAAGAGAGCACATTTCACCCTGGTGCAGGAAGCTAGGATGGCTCAACATTCCATATCTTGTTGAGTACCGCCTATGCACTTGGCTCTGGAGACTGAAAAAAGGTCAAGGGCCTCATTACGCCCAACAATGGTCCACGACCCCCTGGACATCCCACATCCTGAGATCATCTCACCAAAGTTTGCTGGTCCCCCGGAAATTTAACAAAACCACAAAAGGAGGAAGAACCATCGGCCATCAAGGTGCCAAAATTTGGAACGGAATCCCCTTAGAGATCAGAAACCTCCCATCATTTATCACATTCAAAAAGTCCCTCAAAGCTTTTTTATTGCAACGAGAGCTCCAGCGCTCCCACAATAATGAGGACACCAAGCCAAGCTAAGTCACCAATGTCTCAAACACAGCAGTCACCCACCTCCCGAGATTCAATCCTATTGTCAAGAACCCCATTGAGAATCACCAGTTTATACCAGTCTCACAAACCACAAGAGTCCCCCTCCTTCCCTCAGCTGCAGGACCCACAGACCAGACCCAGCCTCGACTCCTTCATGCCTGGGGCGTCTCCTCCCCTCCCCTTCCTGCGTGCAACAACAGAGCACTGATCCAATTGGCAGAG
Source organism: Desmognathus perlapsus (assembly GCA_032275285.1). NCBI lineage: Eukaryota > Metazoa > Chordata > Amphibia > Caudata > Plethodontidae > Desmognathus > Desmognathus perlapsus. The sequence continues at coordinate 12,405 of JAUEJI010497246.1, forward strand.
GCCAACAAAAAGCAACTTAGTGATGCAGGCATTTATTAGCTCTTTGTCTTCTCTGTAGTCTGCCTCCCCCCTTTAACCTCTCTCTGTAAATCTTGCCCCCCTTACCTCCCTTCCCCTGTTTTGTTTTAATTTCACTTGTCCTCGCCTGTCCGCTCCTCACAGATGCAGCTTGAAGCTAAGGCAACAGTCGCTTAAGAAAAACTTTTAATAAATAAATAAATATGACCAGTTGACATCCTCAAGGAAGGTCGTCAAGGGATCCCCAACAGCAGCCAGCACACATTCTGGCGGGAAGATCTGACCAGATGAGGATTGATCCCCATCTTCAGGTTGCGGATACTTCCGGGATAATGCATCTGCATGAACCTTCTTGGAACTTGGCCTTACCGTGATCCAGACATCAAACCGGCTAAAGAAAAGGGTCCACCGTGACTAATGCGGTGACATTACTGAGGTCTTCCTCAAGGCCTCCAGATTTCTATGATCAGTGATGATGATCACTGGATGGAGGGCACC
>JAUEJI010508298.1:0-12805 GCA_032275285.1 Desmognathus perlapsus
ATCCTCTCAGCAGATCCTGAATTAGAACCATCTGTAGGGAGCAGACCACAAATATGCTACAGAAAAGTAGCATCTCTTCGAAACAAACTATGCAAACAAAACAAGAAAAACCCGCCAAGCAATTGGTTGATCAAAAGAACGATTGGTTTCCATCCCTGTGGAGATTGCAATATGTGCGAATACGTTGACCAAAACCATCTACAATTTAAGGGAAAGCGGAGTCAAGTCTATAACATCAGACAACACATGAACTGCAACACAACTTTTACAGTCTACATGATTACCTGTACTTGCAAACTCACCTACATTGGCAGTACCAAAAGGGAGACAAAATTGAGACTTCAAGAACATGTTAGAGGCATTATTAATCAAGATCGAAAACAACCTCTCACGAAACACTTTCAACAAATTCACAATGGCAAACCTGAATTAACTTTTCAAGCAATTGACTGTATCACAACAATAATCCCAGGGAAAACGAAGATACAAGCTCTAAGACAAAGAGAATCAATGTGGATTAACAAAATCAACAGCATTCGATTTGGACTGAACGAAGATCATGAATTGCACAGTTACTTCAGTAATGAAAATCTTAAATGACACAAAGATCTGTGAGAATGAAGAACATAACATCAAAACATCAATACATAAAACGTGCATGCGAATGACCAATTAATATAAAGAATGTATAAACAACTTAAACCAACATTGCAACACTCGTCTTAGGTTAAATTTCCCTACTTTTCCTAAACTTTGGTACAAATGTAAAAAATAAAAATAAAAACAAAAGAAATACGAACAAATAATATCGTATGACATCCATACCGTTCACACTATGTCATATTCTGTCACGCAGTTTATATTCGGATACCTATGAAAATATTTCAGTGCCAGTATTCATTCTTCAATTTTGTTCGACTTATACACTGGCATCCAGGTTTTATCTAGCCGCACAACTTGTTGTCTTATTTGGACTGATTGCAAGTTCATTAAAATTAAGACTTTAACTTTATGGGAAAACCCACCTTTATCGGAGCACTCTCGGCTCTAAACGATTGCAAACCCAATCCCGTCAGCACACCTCTAGCCATTGGCTAATTGTGCGCTCACGTGACTCTTCACAGAACCAATGATTTCATACAACCGCTTCCGGCTTTACTATCGCTGTCAATCTAGCTCCGTCGGCTCACCGACAGTCATTCGTCAATCGCGCGCTCACGTGACCTTTCACGGCACCAATGACGCTACACAATTGCTTCAAAACCATACTTCCTCCCCGGTTCCACTACCGCTATCACCGGCACGCCCCGGGTCCAACACCTGGCACGCCAGCACACCGCAGTGCTCAGAGGTATGTACTTATCATAATCCATCACCACGTAGCTTCGCTTCTGCGTTTCGAGTTTTCTTATCTCGACTTATATGTAGTAGAAGCCGTCATCTGTGAAACCGCCAACTAAACATGTCTTGCACCTTAGTGTATGTATACTGTTGTTCTAAATCACCCGTTGTCCCACTCTTGAATTTTCTGCTTTGACTTATCTGCGTTAAAGACCGTCATCTGTAAACCGCTAATCGGATATGTTTTGCACCCACACAAACGCATACTGTTGAACCAGCTTACTCGATGCCGCGCAGACTAATTGGCCGCACTTAAATATGCCAATGTGACATACTCTAAATGTCTTGGTTTCCAACACTGCATCGTGCATGACGACCAATTTACGTACTCATATTTATCATGGATCAGGCCGTTTTTTCAGTCTCTTGTATCAAACGGTTTCAAAAAACCACACCCAATGCCCATAGGTAGGCGTAATACCTCCTGCTTACATCCGACTGCTTACAAGCAATTATCTTTCTCTTTCAAATAGGATTGGCCCAACTAACAACATGGGGAATAATACAAGACTACATATTTTCCAAGGTAAAGAGTCTGAATTGAATACTGTGAAATATTTATTCAAACATAAACATTAGCTAAGGTTAACAGAATGCCAAAATACTTTTTCTTATCTCCCCCTTTTCACAAAACGTCTATCCAGTATCTTGTGCATTTTTTAGAACATATAAGTAATAAGTCAATATCTAGGAAAACCTGCACTATCATGTATTAACTTCTAGCAGTGTATATATTACATTAGAACTATAAAATGAAGTTTACATTATGTAATACTGCACTCTGCCATGCAAAATCAGCCCCCTTTATGTGTATCCATGTTTTTTCACTGTTTTTTCACTGTTTTCTCATTATTTTCTTACTATTTGACTCATTCATGTTTTTTATCATTTGACTCATTCACGTCTTTAAAGTTTACATGTATTATTGTTTGACTTTATAGATGTTTCATTTCATTTCTGCCCTTGAAGAGCCATTGTATGGCGAAACGCGCGTCGGGCATATATGAATCTGATGCTATTTTTAAAGAGAAGCCACCTGGCACAACATAAGACTGTTCAAGAACAAGAATAAAAAATAATGATTTACAAATTTTAACCCCAGTGGACAATTGGACTCATTATTGCCTCAAATTGTGCACCATTTTCCTTTCAAGTTTAACCCGATGAACTAAATAAGCGCTACTCAACATTGTGGTCATAATATTTCACCTGGCTTCTGCCGCCAGGTTATTCAGAGTGGCAGCTCTTGATATCCAAAAAACCAGCGCCCGGTGAACGGCCCAGGCAGGAAAATTTGTTGCAAAACTTATACTTTCTACCGGACATCAGGCAGCTTATCAACAATAAAAACTTTTCAACTTCAGCTTCAAAACGTGCACTAAATCAACTTGGGTGCACCATACTTACTTACTGGAGCAAAAGAAACTAGGAAAACAATACTTCACTCAGCATTCAACAGAAAAAACATGGATTACAAACGAGATAGGGTGGAGAGAGCTAGAGCCTTATTCTCAGGAGAGAACGTTACCAATAATCCCCAAAACAATAATGCTAAAATATCAACACCAAGCCAACTGTTCATACAACTAGAACGATCAATGAAGAGAGAAATATCGAAATGGTGGGAAGTCTCAACTCTTCAAAACTATATTGAAAATGACATGATACCAAGAGGACTTAGAGACATGATCTTTCCGTCAGCTGAAAGCCTAACTTTTGAATGGGCTGAAAAATGGGAAAAGAACTCCACGGAGAGTTCAATGAATAAAATGAAGATGTTGATAGAACTTAATGAGGAACTTAGACAGGAAGCGGAGAAAAGGATAGAGGAACTGAATGACCAACTAAATGAGATGCAACTGGATCAAGCCCTTCTAGACTTCAATAACAAGGAACTTGAGAAACGTATTACTAACTTCGAAAAAGACATCCAAAACCGAAAACGGACACAATTCAATCGTGACCAACAAGATTATAAAACTGGGAGGATATATACGTTTCATAGGAAATATGACAAAATAGATGGCTTACCGAAGAACCAATTTCCTGTAATTCCAGATGATAAAGTTCTACCAAGCGAGTCTGATATTTCTGAAACAGAGGGTTCCAACAGCGATCTATCAGAAGCAGGAAGCTCAATCTCAACGAGTAATAGAACAAAGTCTTTTCTCAATGAAATTTACAAGATCAGAAAAGTCAACAGACAAGGCCCATTGGTAATTCCACCCAAAAAACAACCAGCACATCCAAAAAACGGGGATGCAGAGGCGGAAAGAGGAAACAAAGAAACAGACAAAGACAAGGACAGAGACAAAGGCGCCAGCAACAACATAGCGAAAACGTCAACGAGACTACTACGCAAACCAGCGAAATGAACAAAGAATCACTTGTAGTCAACCTATCTGGAAGAACCCTAACCCATGATGAACATCAAATTTTGAACAAAGGACTCTCTTATTGCCCTGATCGCAATATTGACTACTTTAGGGTACAACTTGATCTTTATGACTTCTCAAGGAAATTGAAGCTCAAAAAATATTTTATGGACAAAACACCTAAACCTAAAATACAATACACTGGACCGATTGCGCTTCAATCTGTAACAGACATTGAAGAAATTCATTTACTAACCTCTCTAAGCAAGGAAGACAATGAACCACATTTCATTGAGGATACTCTCTCTGAACTAGATATTACCACCTACGCGAGCACCAGTACTGGCTTGAAGAGCAAATCAACTTTCTGTCCACAGCTAGCACCAGGAAATCCTGTCGACACTTTTACCAATCTAGTTGCCCAGGAATTCTATAAAATGGCAGCAGACACCAAGAATAAGTTTCACAAATCCAAACTCAACCTTTCAAAAAATGAATGGAAAGCTCTGAATGACCTAATGAGCTATGATGATATCTGTATAACTGAAGCAGACAAAGGTGGCAACATTGTCATTTTAAACACCTCTGACTACTATGCTATTGGGAAAAATATGCTACAAGACGAGACAAGCTATAGAAAACTAACACAAAATCCCACGAAAACCCATCAAGTGGAACTAAACACAAAACTCAACAGCTGGCACCAACAAGGCTTACTTGATGACGATGAATTGCGCTACTTAAAAGTCATTACACCAGCTACCCCCCATCTCTACATGTTACCAAAAATTCATAAACCTGAAAGACCGCCATCATGTCGACCAATTCTATCTGGGATTAATTCTCTTTGTGAACATGTATCAGAATTCATCGACATACATTTGCAACCTTTTGTACAAAGCTTGTCCTCATATATACGAGACTCCACCCATACCCTGCAAATCCTAGAAGGAATCCCATGGCAACCAGAATATCTCTTGTGTACATTAGACGTCACTGCTCTCTATACTAGCATTCCACATCAATTAGGCCTCAGAGCTATCAGCAAATACTTGGGAACTCGCTCAGCTAGTTATTTTGAACAAAACAAAATGATCATGCAAATGATAGAATTTATTCTAACTCATAACGTCTTTTCATTCAAGAAACAACATTATCTGCAACTATGCGGCACGGCAATGGGCACCAGGATGGCACCGACTTATGCCAATCTCTACATGGGCAACTTTGAAGTGGAAGTGGCATGGTCACCCAACCAACAAGATCTAGTTGACAAGATTGTCCTTTGGATTCGCTTCATAGATGACATCTTCATCATTTGGGAAGGTACACAAGATGAACTGCATACTTATTATGATTATCTTAATCATAATAATTTCAATCTTAAATTTACCATCACTACAAGTAAAACTGAAATCAATTTCTTGGATTTAAACATCTTTGTGGCCAACAATGATCTACATACCAAAGTGCATAGAAAGACTACGGCAGTCAATTCAATCCTGCACTTTCAAAGTTCACATCCAAAAAGTCTCAAAACGAGCATCCCATATGGAGAGTTACTACGAATTAAACGTATCTGCTCACAGGAACAAGACTATGAGGAAATAAGTCAACAATGCTGCAACAGACTACGCAAAAGAGGATACCCACACAATCTATTGGAAAACACTACCTCCAAAGTTCGCGCAATGCCCAGAATAGACCTGCTACATAAACCAACTGGCAGACATGGGAAAAGTAATGCTCGCCAAGAACCTATTCGTTTGATCCTAAATTACGCACCAGAACACTGGCGAATACGACAAGTATTAGATAAATACTGGCACATCCTCTCAGCAGATCCTGAATTAGAACCATCTGTAGGGAGCAGACCACAAATATGCTACAGAAAAGTAGCATCTCTTCGAAACAAACTATGTAAACAAAACAAGAAAAACCCGCCAAGCAATTGGCTGATCAAAAGAACGATTGGTTTCCATCCCTGTGGAGATTGCAATATGTGCGAATACGTTGACCAAAACCATCTGCAATTTAAGGGAAAGCGGAGTCAAGTCTATAACATCAGACAACACATGAACTGCAACACAACCTTTACAGTCTACATGATTACCTGTACTTGTAAACTCACCTACATTGGCAGCACCAAAAGGGAGACAAAATTGAGACTCCAAGAACATGTTAGAGGTATTATTAATCAAGATCGAAAACAACCTCTCACGAAACATTTCCAACAAATCCATAATGGGAAACCTGAATTAACTTTTCAAGCAATTGACTGTATTACTACAATAATTCCAGGGAAAACGAAGATACAAGCTCTAAGACAAAGAGAATCAATGTGGATCAATAAAATCAACAGCATTCGATTCGGACTGAACGAAGACCATGAACTGCACAGTTATTTCAGTAATGAAAATCTTAAATGACACAAAGATCTGTGAGAATTAAGAACACAATATCAAAACATCAATACATAAATGTGCATGTGAATGACTAATTGACACAAAGGATACATAAACAACTTAAATTAACACCGTAACACTCGTCTTAGGTTAAATTTCCCTGTTTTTTCTCCCAATTCTGTCACAAATGTAGAAAATAACCAAAAGAAATACGAATTAATAACATCGTATGATATTTTCACTGTTCACACTATGTCATATTCTATTATGCAGTTTATAATTAGATACTTACGAAAGTATTTCAATACCAGCACCCAATTTCCATCTCTGTTAACTTCACAGACTGGCATTCAGGTTTAATTTGGCCGTATAACTCGTTGTCCTATTTTGACTCACTGCAAGTTCATTTATACCAAGATTTTAAATCCATGGGGAAAATCCACTTTATCGGAGCATTTGTGGCTTTAAATGACTGTAAATCCAATCCCGTCAATACACCTTTAGCCACTGGCTAATTGCGCGTACACGTGACTCTTTACGGAACCAATGATTTCACACAAACCGCTTCCGGCTTCACGATCGCTGTTAATCTAGCTCCGTCGGCTCATCTATAGTCATTGGCTAATCGCGCGCTCACGTGATTCTTCACGGCACCAATGACGCTACACATTTGCTTCAAAACCATACTTCCTCCCCGGTCCCACTACCACTACTACCGGCACGCCCCGGGTCCAGTTCCTGGCACGCCAGCACACCGCAGTGCCCAGAGGTATGTACTCTTCATAATTCATCACCCCGTAGCCTCGTTTCTGCATCTTTGAATTCTCTTGTCTCGACTTATGTGCAGTAGAAGCCGTCATCTATGAAAGCGCTAATTAAGTATATCTTGCACTCTATTGCAAGCATCCTGTTGCTTTAAATCACCCGTTGTCCCACTCTTGAATTTTATGCTTTACTTATCTGCGTTAGATACCTCTATGTGTAAAGCGCTAATCAGAGATGTTTAGCGCTCATGTCACATTAACTTGCTTAGCACTGCGCGGACTAACTGGCCGCACTTAAACATACTAATGTGATATATTCCATATGCTCTGGTTCCCTACACTGCATCGTGCACGACGACCATTTTATGTGATCAGGTCGTCTTTTTCTCAGTCTCTAACCACATCTAATGCCCATAGGTTAGTATAATACCGTCTGTTAACATCCGATTACTTATAAGCAACAATCTTTTTCTCCTACATAGGATTGGCCCAATTTACACCATGGGGAATAACACAAGACTACACATTATCTCAGGTAAAGAGTTTGAACTGAATACTGCAAAATACTTATTTAAATATAAACACTAGTTAAAGGTTTAAAAAATGCCAAAACATTTCTTTAAAAAAAAACGGTTTTTCTAAAACGTCTTTTCAAAAAACGTCTATCTAGTATCTTGTGCATTCTGTAGAACACGCAAGTAATAAGTCAATGTCTAGGCAAAACTGCACGATCATGTATTAACTTTTTAGCAGTGCATATACTACATTAGAACTACAAAAATGAATTTTATATTAGAACCACTAAAATGAAGTTTACATTATGTAATACTGCACTTTGCCATGTAAAATCACCCTCCTTTATGTGTATCCATGTTTTTTCATTTTTCATTATTTTTTCATTTTTTGACTCATTCATGTTTTTATCATTTGACTTACTCATGCCTCTTAAAGTTTACATGTATTATTGTTTGACTTTATAGATGTTTCATTTCATTTCTGCCCTTGAAGAGCCATTGTATGGCGAAACGCGCGTCGGGCATATATGAATCTGATGCTATTTTATAAAGAGAAGCCACCTGGCACAACATAAGATTGTTCAAGAACAAGAATAAAATAATGATTCACAAATTTTAACCCCAGTGGACAATTGGACTCATTATTGCCTCAAATTGTGCACCAATTTTCTTTCAAGCTCAACTTGATGAACCAAATAAGCGCCACTCAACTCTGTGGTCATAATATTTCACCTGGCTTCTGCCGCCAGGTCATTAAAGAGTGGCAGCTCCTGATACCTAAAAAACCAGCGCCCGGTGAACGGACTAGGCAGGAAAATTTGTTGCAAAACTAATTGCATTATGAGTTTGCAACTTCTTGGCAATTGTTTCTGTTGTTGAAATCTACCTTCTTCGAGTTAAATGAAGGTTTAGTGTAGTAACTTGTTAGGCAAATACGAATTCATAAGGGTTCTCATGTTCCTCTAAGATGACAAGGTGTTTTATGTTTCGGCATAAAAGGAGTTGATGGTAGTATGATAAAGATTCTTTTTCATAATTAGTTTTGTATGTGGAAATCAGCGATCTACTAACACTCCAATTAGGTGTGTTACTCAGTATCGTTTGGGCCTGCGAGCGCCCTGTATCATAACAAAACGGGGTATATAAAACCTGGTAATTACTTGTAAAGGTTTTATGTTAAGAATCTTACATTTTTGGGTCTGTGGCTATACACTGAGACAGTACACTCCTAATAACATTGTTGGGGACAATTCCGTTCTATCTATAACATGGTTTTCTTAATAATCATATTCAGGTTCACCTTGTTATGTATCTCAACAGTTCTTAAAATATATCATTAAGAGTTGTTATGAGTTAGGTGGCTCTGCAATTATCAGAAGCAATCTTACTAACTCTTTCTGTTAGATATTTCTTATTCGACTGCAGCCTCATTGTGGTCTCAGTCTTGGTCACTTTGAGGGCTTCAGCCCGTATGTCGTCAGACATTAAGTAACAAAGAAAATCTGCGGATTTTATAAGAGGGAGATTTCTTATGGGATAGTTACTCTCTCTTTAATTTCCAGAGTTGGGGCACCTTTTTCTAAGCTAAGGTCCCATATAAAATTATTCTGGTAAATGACTTATAAATAGGTTGTTCAGAATTCTTCTTTTACTTGTACGTAAAGATTGTAATTCATTTGTAGTTGTGCTAGGATTATTAGAGCTTGACTGCTTGTTAGCAAGTCATGGGTCTGAATTATTCTTCGGAATAAGAAGGATTCTTATTGGAATTATTGCTACATAATCATGCACTTTTATAATTTGACAGGTTTAGCATGTCATAGACTATCCCTTGGTGATGGGAGTTGTCAATTATTCATATTATTATTATATGCTAAAGTACAGCCGGCCAATAGACTTGGCTTGGTGGACTGACTTGTTAATTCCTCATTAAAAAACTAACTCTTTTAGAATGGCTAAATGAGATGGAATACGGTCAGTAAATATCAAATAGGAATCTATTAAAATAGATATTGGTTGATATCTTCTACCCTGTTTCCAAGATTCTCTTGGAGTTGAAAGATTCCTTTGAATCATCTTTCATTAACTTTAACATCTCCTCTTAATGAAGATTAAGATTTTTCTTTAAATTAGAAAAGAAAGAGATTCTTTGTTTCCAAAGCTGTGTCTGTGAATGGACGTTATCAACAACAACAACAACAACAACAACAATGGTTTAACGTGCGAAACTCGCCCATAGGCCTCAGCGCACATCCTTCAACAGGTCAAAGCACAAAGAGCAAAAACGTCATACACAGAAGTGAGGGGAGTCAGCACTAGGTGATTCAAGTGATGGCCCCAAAAAGATGAGTCTTAAGTTGTTTCTTAAAGACCTCAAAACTATCTATAGTCTTGAGGGTAGTGGGGAGCTGATTCCAATAGTTCGCCGCCACCACAGGAAAGGAACGTCCGCCAAATCTAGAGAGTCTAAACCTAGGCGGTACTAATCGTGGAGCTGCAGATGAACGTAGTGACCTACCATGATTCTGGACACGAAGGTCTTTACAAAGATAATCAGGGGCTTTGTTGTTGAGGCATTTATGGGTTAGAGTGAGAATCTTATGAGTGATACGCTGCTCAACGGGCAGCCAATGAAGTTCTCGTCTGGCGGCAGAGACATGATGATGTTTAGCCAATCCAGATACAACACGCACAGCGTTGTTCTGTAAGACCTGAAGCGCATGAATGTTTTTCTTGTCAGTATCAGCAAGGAGACTGTTACAGTAGTCAACCCGGGAGTTCACGAGGGCGCCAGCCACTCTCCCAAGGTTGTCTTTAGACAAGTAACTTTTGATGTGATTAATGAGCTTCAAAGAATAAGCGCAAGATGATTTGGTTTTGGATACATGAGAAGCCATTGAGAGGTTGGCGTCCAGACAGACGCCCAAAGTCTTAACAACAGAAACAGTGGGAATGTTGTGACCTTCAATAGAAAAGGAGGAGTAAGATGTAGGAAGAGCTTGCAGTTTTTGCCTAGTGCCAACTAGTAGGAGCTCGGTTTTTTCGTTGTTTAACGCGAGCTTGTTATATGCCATCCAACTCTGGATGGTACCGAAGATTGTTTGAACGGTAATCAGATCTTTAGCATAGGTCCCGGATAGCGGCAGGAATATCTGGGTGTCGTCGGCATAGTTGGTGAATCCCACACCCAACTGATCAAGGGCGTCAAAAAGGGGACAGGTGTACATGTTGTAGAGTGTTGGAGACAAGCATGCACCCTGTGGGACACCCCTGATCAGTGGAGTGGGATCTGCCGACGATTCACCCAGAAAGACACGAACAGACCTGTCAGACAAAAAAGAGTTTACCCACTTGGCGGCTTCTTCGGAGAAGAAGAAGTTTTTGATAAGACTTTTGATAAGTAGACTATGGTCGACCAGGTCAAAAGCCGCGCTTAGGTCCAACAAAAGAAGGAGCGCGGCGCTGCCCGAGTCGACAATCTTGGCCAAGTTGTTCTTTAAGTCAAGCATAGCTGTCTCGGTCCCGTATCCTCTACGAAAGCCTGATTGCCTAGAGTTAAGGAGGCCCGAAGATTCTAAGAAGGCTTGGATCTGGCCATAGGCAATCTTATCTATGATCTTTAGGAGGAAGCAGACATTGGTGATAGGCCTGTAGTGTAGAGGATTGGTGGTATCAAGGCCGGCCTTTTTTAGGAGGGGGGTGACCCATGACTCCTTTAGGGCGGCAGGGACGCGGGAGGTGGCAAAAGAGATGTTTACGAGTCTGGTGATAATAGGTGCCAGGAGATCCACAGATTTTTTGATGAGATCAGCTGTAAAGATGTCTCCCTTATATGAGGTGGGCTTCATAGAAGTTATGATTTTGCTAACTTCTTCAATTGATACCTGATGGAACTGAAAGTGGGAGCTACAGTTTTTCTGTAAGGTAGAATTAGATGGTGGATTTGAAGAAGGAGTGGAATTCAGGAGAGAAATTCTAGCCTCGATAGCCTCAACGTGTTTATTAATTTTTAAGAACATGGAGTCTTGGATTGTTTGACACCAGTCTGCCGAGGACACAGGGGCGGCGAGGGAGGGAGTGGTGCCCTCTAATTCCCTGACTATCTTAAAAAGTTCTCTGGAGTTGGTAGAGGAGGTGCTAATACGTGAATTGAAATGAGACGTTTTGGCAGAAATGATAGCCGCTTTATATTTTCTTGCAGCCTGGAGGTAGAACTCCTTGGTGGAGGGGTTTGGGTTGCGTCTCCATTTGGCTTCAGCGCTGCGTTTAGCAGTGCGAGCAAGTAAAATGGAATCATCAAACCACGTCTTGTTAGCTGCTTCGGGTTTAACAACCTTAAGCTTCTCTGGGGCTAGGCGATCAACAGATGAATTAAGTAGGGTTCTTAGAGAAGAACATAATAGTTGAGAAAAAGGCAGGGACTGAAGTAACGCTGGATTGTGAAAAGAATCAGCAGGAACAAGAGAGTTCCTGTCAGCTGGTTTTGAAAAAAGAGAAAAATAAAAGTGACCATTGTTAAAAGTAACAGTAGTGTCCAAAAAATGTACTGATTGTCGGGAAAAGTTGGAAGTGAACTTGATAGTTGAATGAATGGTATTAAGCCAAACTAAAAATGCACCAAGTGATTCCTCAGTAACAGTCCAAAGCATAAAAAGGTCATCAATGTAACGCAAGAGAACATGAATTGATGTAGACCATTCAGGATGATTCAAAATACATTGGTCAATCTGATTCATAAAAATATTTGCATAATTTGGTGCCATATTCGTACCCATCGAAGTGCCCTTAATCTGGGCAAAAGAATTGTTCTGAAAACGAAAATAGGCGCTGTAAAAGATAGTTCCAAGTGTCAAAATAGTGAACTCTGTATGAAAATCAGTGTTGGGTTGATTTTCCAAAAGTGTACATATGGTGCCTAGCCCTTCCTCATGAGGTATATTCGTGTACAAAGAGGTAACATCCATGGTTACCATCTTGACACCTTAATTGTACTGGAGGGTAAGTGACTAAAACTCTCCAAACGATTAATAAAGGAAGTCGTGTCTTTCACATAAGTAATTTGTGAAGATACATAAGGCTTTAAGGATTGGTCAACAAACATCGCTGCCTTCTCAAAAACAGAGTTAGTATTGGCTACAATAGGACGTAAAGGTGGGTCGATCAAAGACTTATGCACTTTCGGTATGCCATATAAAACAGGTGTAACTGGATACTCGACCCATAAGTACTGAAATGTTTTTTCGGATATCCAGTTGTTCCGTGTGGCTAGTTCAAGAATACCTCCCCAGGTATTCTTGATGTCTGGTAAGGGATCATTGGGTAATGGTTTATAAGTGTCAGTATCT
>JAUEJI010530406.1:0-12730 GCA_032275285.1 Desmognathus perlapsus
AGAGGGGCCAAAGACCCTGAGCACCATACCACTCATTTATAGTAAAAAAAAAAAACTCCAGGAGCCCCAAAACATAGGGGTCCTCATGATGTAATCGACCCCCAGCGTTCTGAATGTCGGGGTCACAACATACATCACACTAATGCCTTTACACTTAGTCTGATTCGCTCCATTGTGCTAACCAGACTGACTCAGGGACAGACTGGCTACAGAAATAGGCCCGGGAAAAAATCAACACGTCCACAGTCTGCACGTTTATCATCCACAGGCTGTGAGCTGCACAGTATGACATTCCACAGTGATATACCTACTTCTTTTGCACTGGTGGCAACTACTGAACTATAAACATGTGGGAGGTACTCTCTGCAAAGGACAAGCACATGCTCAAAAAGGACATTTGAGTTCCGTAGAGACCTGTCCACCACTGGACCAAATTAGCTGAGACAAACAAAACAGAAGGACAGGGCCGACAAAGAATCCATTTAACATGCAACATATGGTATATATTGACTGCAATTGAGGTATATATGCGATATTATGTCCCTGAGGGAGGTCAATTTTGCCGACAACAATGATATAACATTGCTGACAATTATATAACCCGCAGAGGCCACCTCGTTGTTGGAGGTAAGATTGACCTCCTGAGGGGCTGAATAATAGCCCATATATGCAGAATGTGTAGACAATATTTCATTTATGGAACCCCGCTCTTTATTTGAATTCTTTAGTGCCCTGTTTTCTATTCATGTATTCCATTCAGCATTGTGCAATTTGTAATTGCTTTCTATTGCAGAGTCAGAACTACTACATCTTTGTTTTTTTTATCTAATACCTTGATTTGATTGATGATTTGTGTTTTAAAGCCCTCCTTGACAGATGATTGGATGTGAGAGTTGTCAATCAAAAAACATTGTCCTGGCAAGAGGTCAATAGTGGAAAATACTGCTTGTCATGTGACAGAGTTTTAACCAATCACAACAAATCTGGAAAAAGTACAGGGGTTTCATATATACACGTGCCACTTGTATAAGACTGACTAAATAGCCATATAGTCAGTCACATGTCTCTTATTTTTTTATTTTTTTTTAAAGTATACTTCCCAGAAGCACACAAGTCTTGGTATTTATATGTATGGCTGCTGGCACTGTGAAATGGCCCAACTGAAACATGTGGCATGGTAAAAACAAGGTACAGTGCAGAGCAGAGTGGATAAAAAGAAAAACAATGTAGCTTGCATCAAATGGATTGTGTAAATACTCAGTCATACGACAAAATTGATGCAGCCAGGGAAGGAAATCAAGCACTGAAAACCTGTATTATTAAACAGCTTTAAAGGGAGTGTACGCTATTCTAAATCGCTTTTTTTTTTTTTCATGCATATTAAACTTAACCCTTTCTACATTAATATGCATGAGAAAAAAAACGAAAAAAACATACATAAACATGAAAACAAAAAAAGAAAAATAGCGAACTTACCTATAGCGCCGCTTCTCGCCGCTTATCCGGGGCTCTTCCTGCCAAAGACACGTTTTTTTCATTCAGCCGTTGTGGGGGCTGGCTCAATCCACGACGCATGCGCCACAATTGAAACTCGAGTGTTGCCGTCACCACGCATAAGCGTGGTGACGGCAACACTCGGCGCCAGGAGGAAGAAGGATTTCTCCTTTCTTCCTCGGCAAAACAACAACAACAACAACAACAAGGAGACTACCGGACCGGTCAGCGAACGCTGAACAGGTACGTAGATCTGCCTGTAGTGCAGTGGTCTTTAACGTATACTGAACCTGACCCGCTCAACCGAAACCAGCTTTTTTCCCCACAATTCTGCTCACGTGGACTTTTTTTTTGTACCTAGTTTATTTCTGCACCTGAGGCTGCCCAGGTAGGCAACGAGCTCTCGGCTGTGACTATTTTGTTTGCGCGAGGGATGTCATATACTTGTTTATGACGAGAAATCGATCTTAAAAGAAACGCCAGGGCTTGATCCTCTTTGTTGTGAAACGTGTGATTCCTGTTCATTGCACACGTGTGCCTTCAAATATATGTACATTAACTTTTTTGTACCTGTGTAGGTCACTACTGAGTTGGTCACCGTGACCAGTTATTTATAGAGACATTGGGCAACGTTTAATTGGTGCCAAGTGCAAGCGTGCCGTATGACCTATATGACCTTTATCCACTGGCGTAACTAGACCTCGAGATCGGGGGGCGGGGCTAATGTCAGATTTAGTGGGCGGTGTTACTATCAACAGTAAAGTTATTGCCAAAACTATGCTGCAAGATGCACAACATTTACACTAGTGCACTGCCACCTCATTGACTGGGTGGGTTGCAGCGATACGTGGATCTCCTTTTCATTAAAAAATCATGACTAGCAACGCATAGGCGTAAGTTCTTTGAGCACTTTTAAAGAAACAATAGTTTTTGGAAATTAGGAAGGCTTTAATGTTTTTAATTTGACTGTCAATTCAAAGTAAAAATCCATATTTTGAAATATTCAACAGGGCACTCACTTTTAGACCTTTTCTGTATGTAGAAATATGCTGCTTTGCACGTCAAGGGAGTCTTCTCTTAAGTATCAGTAGGGGATTAGGAGGCGGGGCTAATGTCAGATTTAACGTTGCTCTCTCCCAGAGTCGTCCACGCCATACCTGGTGTGAGGGTTGAAGGACCTGACAATAGGGGCAGCCGAAACAGAAACACTCACCATGCATGTGACCCATGCGTCCACCAATACAATGGAGCTTACTGCCCATAATGTGAAGCTAAATGTAAGCTCCATTTTCCGCATTATTTGTTTTTTGGCTTTGCGCTCATATCCTTTACCTGGCGCCACCACACACGCATTCACGAACACATGCACAAACACTCATCACCAGGGGCTGTCGGTGAGGGGCCACAGACATTTTTGTCACCCCTTTGCCCCTCAAATAATACCCGAGTCTGCCTCGGATGAAATGGAAAAAAAAAGTGAAAAATGTGCACCTTTACCTTCGAAACAGTGCCCCCTGAAGGATGCAGAGGAGCAGGCAGCTGCCTAAGTGGCCTTATGGATACCCCGACCCTGCTAGCGGTCTGCCATTTCCAGTGCAAGTAGTCAGACGAACAGCTGACTCTGGCCTCAGCTACACCCGAGGCAAGCACCGCAGGCATCTGGACACCTTTCAGAGAAGGCAGTGCTAGTGGAAAGGGAGAGGGTAGAACGCTGAGGCACAATATGAGCGAGACTGCTTTTCATGCTGCTTCACAATGTCTGTTCTGGTATTGGGCTGTGAGTTCACAGAATTGAGATGAGGGGGCTAATAATTGCAGAAGTTATTTCAGCAAGACTTTTGTTGGTTTTTGCCTTATACATTCGTCAGCACATAAAAATCGAAGTCCTTACACTCGCCACTTTTATCACATTGTTGTTAATCTTAACCTGAAAAACATGCAGAGTCTCAGATGCCTTTTTTTATGCGCCGTGTGTATATGGCAGAAAACAGCACTCTTGCCAAAATTATATTTGCAATACTTAACTCCTCTTCCCAATCCTGCGCAGTTTGAATACATTTATTAACTCTGCAGGTAGCCTGTGCAGAGTCCCTGGATTCCTTACCCCCAGCAACTTTATAGTTCAGCAGTTGCTGCCAGTGCAAAAGGAGTAAGTGTGAGGCTGTGGGATGCCATTCTCTGCAGCCCACAGCCCAAATAGATGACAAAAATACACACAGTCCGTGGGCTTGTTTATTTTTTCTCTGGCCAAATTTTGAAGCTACCCTTGCCCAGGTATGAGGCTGTGAGATGCCTCTTTGTGCAGTCCCCAACCTCACAGGTGTCACAAATGTGCAGCCTGTGGCCTAGTTGATTTCCCCCCAAAGCCTTTTTTGAGCCAGTTCGCCCCCGTTTCCTGCTGCTGACAGCCATCACAAAAGGAAGGACTTTGGGAGACGCTGTAAACCCCTGGGAGTAAGAGGCATCTGGGCCATAGATCTGGAGGAAGGAACATTGAGGTTTATAGCCATGCCCACAGAAAGAATCAAGTTAACAATGTAATCGCTGAGGACAAGTGGAATTTTGTGCACAATATTTACAACTAAATTGGTAATCGATTATTGGGAGTTAGAATGTACATGGAAGGCCCATGAAGTGAATACTAAACCCACTCAATACATATCTGTTCTCCATTGAGAACAAGCTGTTGCATACTATATTTTGTCATACTTGTTTTTCTTTGAGTAATTATGCTAAATCTGTTATAAAGAACATATTATACAAACTTTCTCTGTTTAGCCAGCCAGTGTACACCTGCAGCACGCTGCTCGTTTGAGTAAGAATTTAGGTGCATGTGTAGGGGCTGCATCCACTGAACTTTGAACTTACCAACATAGGAGGTGTGGCCCCAGTGTGCATTTCAAGTGACAGTGCTATTGTGTGAGAATGATTACTTGCACCAGTAGGACCTCAGAGCCTAAATCACATGAAACATGTTCCTCTGAATTCATTAACGGGGGTAGGCACTATTTTTGCACAAAACCCTGTGGTTGAAAAATAGAAAGTCTTTTAAGCAACAAATCGTTGTGCCTTTGAGCTCTTTGCCCCTCATATCTTTCCGTGTGAAGTGTCCAAATCAGTTGAATGGTTTGTATACTAATCATCACGAAGGAAGCAATTCAGTTTTAATTTTTGTTGTTGTTAATTATTGAAAGATTTAAAAAACATTATGAACCAGTTGATATTTTTATTTACTATCTTATAATTGCATCTACTTGTTACTCTGGAACCCTGCTTATATTTATGGGCTCCACTCAGACCCACACAGATGAGGAATTGCTTGCGTGTTCATGATTATAATGTGATTTCATCTTTTTTTTGCAATTACTGCTATTTAGTGTGGCCAACTTAACATACAAATGCACTTGTTTCCTTCACATCACAATGGTGCTTATCGTTAATATTTTGATCTACCAATTTTCATTTTACTTAGTTATTTGTACTTGTGAACCAGGTGTGTTTGTTGTGTGAATGTGTGTGTATGTATATATCTCCATTATAGTGTGTTCTTGGGGTTTTGGTCACCTTGCTGCTCTTTAACCATCCGCGCGTCATGTGTTGCCCCCAAACATTTTTCAGACTTCAGTGTTGCCCTCTGCCCACAAAAGGTTCGTGATCCCTGCTGTAGTGTATAAAAGCACATTCTGAATATACGGGCACTGCTAAGGTGAATGCCCTTAGCAGTGCCCATATATTTAAAATGGGCTTTTGGTGTCCACGGGGCCCCGCTGCAGCACGAGCCACGATGCCCTCTATAGTCATACTTGGTTTGACCAAGACAGCAAAGAATAGAAAAAGAAATATAATAGAAATATGTGGACAGAAAGCTTGCCATTTTTTGGGGCAGAAGAGAATGCTATATGCCAAAAGAAAATGGGATCGTTGTGAAAGTCTGCTTGTAAACAATGACACTTGAGCATTTTGGCAGTTGGTTAATAATGTAGGGAATGCTCAATTTTATAGAGGCTGTAACAGAAGATGTTTGGAAGAGGTTTATTATTGAATACTTCAAAAATCCTGAATCAGAGAAACAGCAGCGTTCATTGCTATATGTGGCAGATATGGGTTGTTGTTGAGAAGGGAGGAGAAAATTCCCCCTACTCATAATAATAAAAAATGTGTTACCTTGAATACGCAGACGACACAGTCACCTTAGGTCAGGCGTGTATCGGTTTGCAAAATAAAAATAATTGCCTGGCAATTGCAAAATAAGATTAATTGACTGTGAGATCAATGGTCTAAAAATTAACACCAAAAAAAACTAAGACAATGGTATTTGTTTGGGATCCTGGAATATGTATTGATAATAGCGTACTTGACTATGTCAAGAAATACAAATATTTAGGTGTGTATTTTGTGTAGAATGGGAATAGCATAATGCATTTCTCAAAAATGGCGGCTAAGGCAAGATCGTTGGTAGGAGGTCTTGTTAAATTTCAGAAAAATTGGGGAGGTAAGAATATACTACCTACGAACCAACACCATACTGTTCCTGTTAGAGGACACCCTTATGTATGTAAACATGTGTGACTTGCGAGGGTTGCACTAGGTTCTCCACCCACAAAGCCTAGTGGAACGTGGAAAAATAGTAAAATTTACTGTGGTTTTGGCACATTGGCCTCAAAACAAATGCCGCAACACACATGCAACCATGCAAACTACCTTCTCCTATGTACCCCTGCTCCTTACGAGTTAATTGCGTGTGTGCACCCAACATTGGTGGTGTGGGGGTACACAAATTGAAACCTAGCATGCATTTTGAGAAGTTGTAAATGTGCAGGTTTGTGCCACATTGACCTCAAAAAAGGTGGTGCAACGCGCTGGCAAGCATGCAAACAACATTCTCCTACGTGCCCCTGCTCCTTATGAGTAATTTGGTACCCAACATGCAGCGTTAGTAGTAGTAGTAGTAGTAGTAGTAGTAGTAGTAGTAGCGGCGGTTGCAGTAATAGCAGCAGCAGCATGACCTGTAGTTGTAAAACTTGTGGCAGTATTGTTGATGATAGCTGTAGTAGTAGTAGTAGTAGTCGCAGCAGTAGTATTAGCAGCATTAGCAGTAGTAGTATTATTAGTAGCAGCAGTAACAGTAGTCGTGGCAGGTGGTGGTATGTTTGTGGGTGTAGGCAGTGGGGGGCTTAACCCCATTTACAAAAAAAAGTTTTTTCAATCCCGCGTGAGTTTGGTTCCTCCAGATCCCCCCACCCTTATAATCCTTGTTCTCAAGTGGCAACCACTGCAGGATCATTATTTCTGATCCTGCAGTTGTAGGTGGGGCTGTGGTGGCCTCTATGCACAGCTGACAATGTCAGCTGTGCATAGAGGCCCCACAGCATCTGCACATTGATCAATGAATATCAATCATGTGTGTTCTATGGTACTCCAAATCTTTCTGCTATTAAAAATATAAAACAAAATTTTTTAATGAAATTTACATAACTATTTTTGTTGATCACAGTATTTATCCTACATATACCCACACGCATAAATCAAAATACTTTCTGTTTGTAGAAGTCATTGCAATGTGCTCATCGTTTCTGACAAAATTGTAGTATTGGTTGTACCCCTACAATTATGTTTAACTGTTTTTATTTTTTTTACAGGTATCAAAAATGCCAAAGTGTTTTGTCAAGAGCTGTAAGAATCAACAGATAAAAAAAACTTTGGACCGTGATTTCAATCTTCATGTATTTCCCAAATCACCCAGACTGATTCGGCAATGGCTCATAGCTTGTGGACATCCCACCAGTACTTTGGATTCTACTGTAGTTTCCATCATTGAAAAGCACAAAAATAACAATTTCAGAATGTGTTCTGATCATTTTACAGAAGAATCATATCGAACCATTGGGGTAAAAAAATTGCTAAAATTTGATGCAGTCCCATCACTTTTTGAGCGTCAACGTAAACCGTCACGTGCGGTTGCTAGTGAAATTACACAGTCCCCATCTCATCAAGTCAGCAGTACACCTGCCGTACAAAGTACATCCTCTGCAGTATTAACTTTTGGCGATGTTCCAGCTGAAGCGTCGACTTCAGAAACTGACAGTAGGCCAAGCAAGAGAAAGCGATTCATGGACCACGACTACACGGCAGAGTCTACCGAGTACTCGTTTGGCAACTTTGTGAATGAATGGACAAATACAGAATCGCTTAAAACATCAAACAAATACTGCCAGTGCAAGCATAGTGCTTTCTGCCAAAACATCAAAACACAAACCAGTGCTTTGTTTGGAAAAAAGAATGCTAAGACTTCAACTGTTGAAATTACCAGAAAGGATGCTGAAACATGGACAGGTGACGATCTTGAACTAGACACTTCAATCGATGACATCGCATTTGGGATTGACACCTCCACACCACTAAAAGAACCACACACTTCATCGAAGAAATCTTTGTTTACAGCTGTTGTAACACCACTTGCTAAATCCAATGTTGCTGACATGTATGAAACACAGTCTTCAATGGAAACAACGCAACAGGCAATGCAAGCATTAGCAGATGATCCAAACTATGAGCCAGAGACTGAAGTTTCAATGGACCTATCTGATCTTGAGGATCTTACAGTGGATGAAATTGTCGCGGACACAAAGTTTATTGTTTTCCAAAGTTGTTTGGACCAGCTGTTAAAATTTATCAATGTATGCAATTATAATGGTAAATGTGGTTCCCCAATCATTGAAAAAACAAAGAGTATCACTGGGACATTACTTGTCATCTACGCTACTTGTGAAAATGACCACACTACTGAGGTGTGGCGTAGTCAGCCCATGCTTGGTCGCAAAGCAGCAGGCAACGTGCTGTGCAGTGCAGCTGTATTGTTTAGTGGCTCTCATTTTTCAAAGGTCGAGGAGTTTTTCAACATTCTTGGAACACCGTTTATACACAAGACTAGTTATTATGTTAATCAGAATAATCACATGTTTCCTGTAATAGCTAAGCACTACAAGGAACAGTATCAGGCAATTGTGAGTGAACTCAAAGACAAGACAATTTGTGTTAGCGGTGATGGCCAGTGCGACAGCCCTGGATACAGTGCTCGGTACAACATATACAGTATGACAGAGGAAAATTCTAACAAAATAATTGAATGTGAAGTAGTCGAAGTTTCAGAAACAACTTCTTCAACGGCAATGGAAAAATTAGCTTTTGAAAGATGTGTGGAGAGAATTCAAGGTAATGGTCTTGACATAGGCATAATTGCTACTGATCGGCATGTTGGGATCAGAAGCATGATGCAAAAAAAATTTTCAGAAGTAAGGCATGAATTTGATATCTGGCATTATGCTAAAAGTTTAAACAAACGGCTATTGGCATTATGCAAAAAAAAAAATTGTAAAGAACTTGTGCCTTGGAGGGAGGCTATTGTTAAGCACTTCTGGACATCTTCTTGCACATGTAAAGGCAATGTAGATTTACTGGTGGAAAAATGGAACTCCATACTCCGGCACATAACAAATGAACATTTGTGGCCCAATGGAATTTTGATTCATGGTTGCAACCATCCAGAATTGGATGATGAAAGTAAGAGAGAACGTCAATGGCTTGACAGGGCTAGTTTTGCATATGGCCAGCTTTCCAAGCTGGTGTTGGACAAAAGTATGCAAAAGGACCTACAGCATATGGCACACTTCTGCCATACTGGAAATATAGAAGTGTTTCACAGCATGGCCCTGAAATATCGCCCAAAACGTGTTCACTTCACGATCGATGGGATGATTGCAAGAACTCAATTAGCAGTTTTGCACCACAACAACAATGTCAACAGGCCAAAAGCCACAATTAAGAAAAGTACTGCAAAAAGTGGCGACCTTGGAGAAGTACGGTATGAGCCTTTCTATTCAAAGAGAAGTAAAACATGGAAGGTGAAGGTCGTATATGAAAAGACCACAATTGGGCACATCTATAAGATGCTGTTTGACCTGGGGCGCAAGGTGAATGGCGAAATAGATATTGACTGGGTCTCACGGACTGCAACCACGAAAAAGAGCATTGCGCGTACTCAGAGACCCTGCAAAAGTGATCTAGTACTTGCACATTTACCAAGAATACATGCACAAACTACCAATGATGAATGAGAATTAGAATGTGCTTACAATTGACCAAAAATCACGATGTTAATCATGGTTCTGCATCCAGATTTATAAAGAAGTTTTCTCAATATTTTTTTTTCTTTTAACATTCGAATCTATGGAAAAGGACAATGGGTCGAACTATGTGGCAGAAGTTATACAGCGCACACCCTTTGTGATTTTACAACAAAAACTTTTTAAAATATCAAATACAAATTGTGAGCTATAAAGCATAGAATACACATACAATTCACTGTATGATAAACTGTTTATTAAAATCTGAAAAATGGAAGTACAGTTTCCAAAATCCGATATCACTTACAATTTTTAAAATTTACAATACAACCTTACAGCGATTAAAAGTGCAACAACTTGGTTTTTATCACCTGGCTCTAAAGGTTTCTAAATATTGAGGTAGACAGACTATCGTACTTTGAGGTATATTTGTCAATATATATTATCATAATATAAATATACAGTTATATCAGCCAAAAAGTGCAATTCTAAATAAACAGTACAGTTTGAGCTAGGTTTTGTAGATTTGTCTTTACTCCAGCATATCGGCAGCATTAGGGTCACTAGTTACTGGAATGAATCCAAGATAAACTTCATCTGGAGCCGGGAAGTGCGTGCGAATCAGATTGACTGTACAAGCTGGAATCACACGTCTTTTGCGAGTACCTAAAGGTCCATGTATCCAAAGGGTGAACGCCCTATACGCCACTTTTCTGTAGTCACTAAAGTAAGAGTGAGAAGTAAATGCTTTTAGTATATTAAAATAAAAATTTGCTCAACAGTTATTTTGTGATGTATACATTTTTAATCTGTGAGTTATAGCACATATTAACTAAATATTTCTTCTAAGTGTATTGCTGTAATCTAATTTTTCAACAGATATTCTTCTAAATAAATAGCTTAAAAACAAGGAATCATGTCATTATTAAACCATCTTGATGTAATAATTTATTTGCGCTTCTTGAAGTAAACAATGACAGCTTTTCAGTAAGTTATACAGCAAATTTAACCTCTGTGGACACACAAAAATCAAAAAGGTTTTACTAGCAGCAATACTGAATTGTGCGATCGTGCAGATACATATAGTTTTGCTTTGGATTAAGGGTAATAAATTAATTTATTTGATTTCAAATACATGTCGAACATTTCAAAGTTTTTTTTTCAACTAACATATTTATTTCCCAGACCAGGTGTAAGTAGTGTGCTAACCTTTACTCTAAGTGGAATTTCTCCTGATACTGCACTTGGTAATGAATAAGAAGGTGTCAGTTTAAAAAATAAACTGAAACCTTGATCTTACCACTTGAGAAGAATATAACGCTTGTTAATATCATGGCTAAATGGAGCATGACGAGTAATACTCATAAGTTTAATCTAATGACCTAAAGTGTATGCTGCAAGTTGAGAGAAGAGTATATACTTGTTTACCTTTCTTGGAATTCTGCCAATGGTGTCAAACGTGTCCAGGCGAAGTCAACACCGAAACGATATAGTTCTTTAAGGTGCCATTTTTTGGTCAGTTTATTCTTTAAGTAATGGACATCGCAGATGCACGAGCAACTTGAGTTTGCTCGACGTTTTAATATTCGTCGAATATTGGGCAATTCGTGGCAACATTTTGACTCCACTTCCGTGGGCATCATTATACATGACCCACATGTGCACCACTGTTTACTTCCAACACGAATTGGTGCAGGAGGTGAATCTTGTTCTGAAGTTGCCTGCTGCTTTTTTCGGGGATCCCACTGTAGGCTGTCCCGAAGATGTTCAGGTATAGGACGGCTATGCCGCTGCTCATCCAAAGTTTGCAGCTGAATAATAAAAAAAATTTTTTATAACAAAGATAAGTAGATACAAATCTAACTGTAAATTACATATTGACTGCATTGTATACACATTTTAAATTCAGGGCTGTGTTATTAATTTAATTTAAAAAAAAAAGCGAGTGAAGTATCTGAAGATAAATATATTGCGGCTGGTCAAGGGTTTCTTTTCTTGAGCGTTAGAAAATATGTTAATAATAGGTAGAGGAAGTACACTATCAAACTGCCATGCTGTGTATATTTTTTATATTATATGCCCATGTCCCTTAGACCACTCACCATCCTTTCCCTACGGCTGGCAT
This sequence comes from Desmognathus perlapsus, assembly GCA_032275285.1. Taxonomy (NCBI): domain Eukaryota; kingdom Metazoa; phylum Chordata; class Amphibia; order Caudata; family Plethodontidae; genus Desmognathus; species Desmognathus perlapsus. Next base: position 11,743 of record JAUEJI010530406.1, read on the forward strand.
CGCTTGTCGAAGGCTCTTCACTGACTGACATTTCAAATTTTGTGTTGTTCTAGAGACAAAAACCGAAATGGTGGCTGTTAATTAACCAACCAGACTTTATTTGTTAATTATTAAAGCTGTTTTTGCCTACTTTATTAATATGCATTTACACACAACACTTCCTGCCATACGGCCTCATGTAGACAAAATTAAAAGAAATACAGATATTTACAAAACAGTTATTGAAAGCTATCAGTCTCTTCACAAATTGTTGTATACTAACCCCTTGTTAGAACACCACTGATTGATGAAAAAAATGTTATCATCAGCATGCGCGCAAGACGGCATGATACTGCGCACAAAATTCCATCTTTCTCTGTGTCAACACCCCAACTACCATCAGTGTCTATCGCTTCATTTTTGATTGGGTGTATTTTGGGAATGAAAATAAGCAGTGTTAGATACACAGATTACTCCTTGTGAACCCCTGTGCATGTGCTAAATATTGGTCGGGCCAGGAAAGTGTTGATACTCCTCTTGAGGGCAGGACTAGATTCCGTGTGTCAATGAATTCAAGAGTGTTCCCATGCCAATGTGAGTGAAGTAAGATCGCCAACATATGTGTCCTGCCCGTCATTTCGATGGAAATTGACATCGCCTACAATGATTGACATTCTGGAACTCATCTAATTTTTGGGGAGCATAGCGGTGAATTGAAGAGGTACACATGTAGTCATGGAGGATGGTGAGGACTTCCTATAAATCAATAAGATGGAAAACTGTGAGTGAGCCTAACCAATGCAGGATTAGCTAGTCTCCCAGTTGCCGTTGGGGGCTGGGGACCCCTTATGATAGTCTCCCAGTTGCCGCTGGGGGCTGGGGACCCCTTATAAATAGTCTCCCAGTTGCCGTTGGGGGCTGGGGACCCCTTTTGATAGTCTCCCAGTTGCCGCTGGGGGCTGGGGACCCCTTATAAATAGTCTCCCAGTTGCCGTTGGGGGCTGGGGAC
>JAUEJI010541485.1:0-12671 GCA_032275285.1 Desmognathus perlapsus
GACAGTTGGTGGGAGAGTTGCTCTTGTAAGGTATTTGGCACAGTTGTGCTCTCCAATAAAGATATAACTACTATCACGCGTGGTGATTCATTACTACAAAATTGGCGACGAGTGGACAAGAGGAGAGCACAGCTGAAAGAAGCCAACCATAATTCAGTAAGAATTCAATAAGCATTGGAACCAAGTCTCTGGAGGTTAGTGCGCAGGGTGACAGGGGGCCAGCGCAGGGGGCCTAAAGAAAAGAAAAGGAAAAAAAAACCTGAGTTACCTGTACCGCCTCGACTAGATCCTGGTGTCCATGGCAGCCGTAGGGGCATGAGCCAATAGCAGCCCAGCTGTTGGGCTGTGTGTGTGATGGTGCTAGATCCATCAGGAGTGGCAGATAAGGGAGCCAATAGCAGCCCTCGGCCAGTGAGCTGCCAGTGACTGAATGAAAGGAAAACAAATATACTATTCCAGTGAACTGCCAGTGACTGAATGAAAGGAAAACAAATATACTATTTCAGTGAGCTGCCAGTGACTGAATGAAAGGAAAAAAGGAAAAAACAAATATTCTTAACATATAATGGTTAAGAATATAAAAGCAATAAAGAAGGGAAAGACAAGATTACTACCAACAATAAATATGCAACCGAGAGACCAACCAACTGGTATGCAGCCAGGGCCTTCTGGAATGCCAATGCATAGTGGACCTTTTATACCATTCTCACCAAATATAAACATTTCAGCCCCTCCCATGTTTTTACCTCTCCCTGGTGAACCAAATATAACCTGGGAGGATTGGAAAGACATGTTTCTATCCTATTTGCTGGCCATAGGCGGTCAGTACCTTCCAGATGACAGGCGCACAGCGACACTACAATGTTGTTTGGGGGCAGAAGGACAGAGAATGTATAAATATTTTGAGAGGCTGCACAGAGAACCAGATGAAACTGAGTTTGATTACACGTTAAAGGTGTTAGAGGAGAATTTTGGAAGAAAAATAAATGTAATTTTTGAACGGTATAAGTTTTACTCAAGGAGTCAACTACAGGGAGAGTCTATAGATCAGTACATCGCAGCGCTTCGAGCTTTGGTGGCTAGATGCAAGTTTGAAGATACTATGAACGTTGTGGAAGTTATGATCAGGGATCAATTAATGATGCATACCTCAAATAAATCTGTTCAGAAAAAGCTGTGGAACAAGAAAAACCCAACATTGCAAGAGGCGATAGATATAGCCAGAACAGAAGAGAAAACAGAGAAAATTGTAGATGTTATAAACAAGAAACCTACTCCTGAACATGTGGAGTGTGACATAAATGCTCTCAAAGGAGCTAGGAGAGTGGATAGGAAAATGACGGAGTATAAGAATAAAGCAGTTGAATCGGAAATAAAGAACAAATTTCAGTCAAATAAAAAAAACTGTGGGAGATGTGGACGCGAAGGACATGATTCCTGGTCAAGAAATTGTCCCGCGTGGAACTACGATTGCCTAAAGTGTGGAAGGAAGGGACATTTCGCCAGGATGTGTAGGACTGGGAAATTCACATCTGGGAAACAGAACATGAATGAAATAGAACTGCCAGACAAAGAAGGTGGCGAGATGTGCATGCCTGATGTAAATACACTGTTTCTGGAGATAACATGCGACAGAGCTCGACGACAAGAACCACAAGCGGATATTGACATTAATGGGGTCAAAGTAAGAATGCTGATAGACAGTGGGTCGTATTTTTCCATTATCTCTGCTGACACATATTCAAAGGGGTTCCAATGTCATTTACATCCACCAGATATTAAACCGGGAGCATATGGGGGCTCTAAAGTGGAAATATTAGGATTTTTCATAGGAGTTGTGAGATATGGTCACAGGTCTACTGAAACAAAAGTTTATGTCTCTGCGTGTGGGGGAAATCTGTTGGGTTGGGAGACCCAAGGGAAAATAGGCATGGTATTAAAACCGGGAACAGATCGGCCGATATGCCAAACCGGTGGAGAGGAGTTCCCAGCTGGTAGAAACAAAGTGTGTGATGTGAATGTGCTCCATGAGGCAATCGGAGTTGAAGAAAAATCGAATGAGTTTTTGAACAAGATACGTGGAGATTATCCGAGTGTGTGCACGGATGTGCTAGGGAAGTTAAGGGGTTTCAAACATAGGATAATTCTTAAGAAGGATGTGATGCCTGTGGTGCATAGGGTGCGTGATGTCAAGGAAAGGCAAAAGGTGTGTATGAAGGAAGAATTAGACGGGCTTCTAGGAAGGGGAGTAATTAAACCAATTGAAGCTTCCGAATGGTTGTTCCCAGTGGTGATGGTCCCGAAGCCCAACAATCGTTGGAGATTGTGCATAGACCTACAAGATTTGAATACAAGAATATGGGTGGACAGACATCCTTTACCCAACGTAGGTAAAATGTTAGCTACTCTAAAAAAATCTTCTTGGTTCACCACAATTGATTTGTCCTCAGCTTACCACCAGATTGAGCTAGAGGAGGAAAGCAAACATTTGACATCATTCATTACTCCGTTTGGCGCTTTCCGTTGTGAGCGCATGCCATTCGGGCTGTCCTCTGCGGCAGCGGTTTTCCAAAGAGTGATGGAGAGTTTATTTGACAAAGTGCCAAATGTATATTGCTTTCAAGATGACATACTAGTCACAGGTGAGACAGAAGTGCAACATGATTGCAAGGTCAGACAAGTGATGGACATACTTAAGGAGAGAGGGTTAACTATACAGGCAGAAAAATGCAAGTTCAAAAGAAGAGAAGTGAATTATTTGGGTCACACCATAGATGGAGAGGGCATACATCCTAAACAAAATTTGATAGAAGCTGTGGAAAAAGCGACAGCGCCTAATGACAAAGATGAGCTGAGATCATTTTTAGGGTTAGCAGAGTACTATTCAAAATTTGTAGAAAATTTTGCTTCAATAACCTGTCCAATGAGGGAACTTATGAAAAACAAGGTCGTGTTTGACTGGTCAAAAGAATGTCAGGAAGCTTTTGATGAGATAAAAAGGAAAATATGTCAAGCACAGGCTCTTGTGACGTTTGATGTAGGGAAGAAGACAATTGTTTATGTGGATGCGAGCTTGAAAGGGTTGGGAGCTGCCCTGGTTCAAAGACACGGTGCTGAAGAAAAGATAGTGGCTTTTGCATCAAGGGCATTAAGAGCTCATGAAATGAATTACTCCACAATTGAACGAGAAGCTTTAGCCTGTTGGTGGGGTGTGAGACATTTTTCACATTTTGTATGGGGTGCGCATTTTGTATTGAAGACAGATCATAAGCCATTGACGTTTGTTTTCTCTACCAAGGGAACTGAAAAAGTGAGTGCGAGGATTGTGAAGTGGGCTTTTGATCTCAGGGAGTATGATTTCACGGTGGAATATCACCCAGGAAAAAGGAATGTCATAGCTGACTATCTGTCTAGGAAGCCGATGGAAGTGAGTGAGAACGTACAGTGTGTAGAAATTGAAAGGAAGTTTGAGATAGCGGATTGGGCTGCGGCTATTACAGAAAAAGAATGGATTGAGGAAATTGAAAATGACAGTGAATATCAGGAACTTATAAAAGACTTAAAAGAAGGCAAGGGTCCTCAAAAGAGTAATAGTATGCTATACAAAAATGTGTGGGATGAATTGTCAATTGGTCCACAGGGCATTAGAAGGGGTGACAGAATCGTACCGCCGAAAGTGATGATTCCCAGATTGCAACACCTGGGGCATGAAGGGCACTTAGGAAGGACAAAAACAAAAAACAGAGTAAGGCTGTGGTATTGGTGGCCAAATATGGACAAGGATTTGGAGAATTGTGTGAAAGAATGTCAAGCTTGTTCATCAAGTGACAAAATTGTGAAGTCCTTCAAAAAACCTTTATGTCCTGTGGATTACGAGTTAATTCCGTGGAAGAAATTAGCGGTGGATATTATAGGGCCAATGGACAAATTGGGAACGATGTCCAGGTTTGGGATTGTTTTGATTGATTATTTCAGTAAATGGTTTGAGGTTAAGTTTGTACCGAATGTGACCACAAAGGTGGTGATTAAATTTTTGGAAGAAATATTTGAGAGAGAAGGGTTCCCGTCAGAATTGGTGACTGATAATGGTGTGCAATTTGTGTCAAAAGAAATGAAATTGTACATTGAGTCGTGTGGAATAAAACATCATACTACGTCTTTGTATAATCCAAAGGGGAACGGAATGGTTGAAAGGATGAATAGGGTTGTAAAGGAGAATATTCAGCTATCATTACAAAATGGTTTGCCATGGTTGGATAATTTGAAGAAGATGATGTTCGCATATCGCACTACGAAAAATTCTATGACAAAAGAGACACCTTTTAAGTTGATGAGGGGCCGAGAGGCATGTACTAAGTTAAATCCTGCTTGGCAAGAGTGTGTGAGACATGAAAGTTCGAGAAGTGTAGAATGCATGAGAAATGATCTGAAGGAATATCAAGAAAAATCCAAGCGGTATTATGATGAAAGGAATGCAGTGAAAGAAGTTAAAGTAAGAGAAGGTGAACATGTGAAAATTTATCATCCGGAAAAGAAGGGATTCTCTAGGTACTCTGGACCACACAAAGTGATCTATGTAGGAAGAAAACATGTTTGGTTGGAAGGAGCTGGTAAATGGAATTTAGATCGTGTGGTTAAAGTTGAAACCAGATCGTAGTTGTGTTAAAACCAGATGTTAATTATTATGTAAATAAAGTCATGAAATTTGTGGGTAGAGTTCGACAGGAGTTAAAAAGTGTAATTAATGTATTATGTATTATACTGTTATACTGTTAAACTGTTGTATTCAAGTTTGGAAGGAAGGGAGATATGTTGTAATGTACTTAAGTGTTTTGTCCTGTCTCTGCATCCTTAGTCAGGCCTGGTCAGGAGCTCAACATTCTAGAATGTTGAGAGTGGCCTGAGGGAGATGACAGTTGGTGGGAGAGTTGCTCTTGTAAGGTATTTGGCACAGTTGTGCTCTCCAATAAAGATATAACTACTATCACACGTGGTGATTCATTACTACAAAATTGGCGACTACAGTGCCCCTTCATACATTCCTCTGCTACTCTTAACATAATACTTGCATAGCCCAGTTAGGATGCAACTCCTTATAAAACATGATCGGGGAGAAGACTACAGGGCCAATAGCAGCAATCAATCCTGAAGCACAGGATTGCCATAAGAGATGGAGGCAAAGAGCTAAGGTAGTGATAGCCTAAGTCGTCCAGTGCCTGTGAGGAGCAAACTACCAATATAGCATTACTAAGGCTCACAATTTTCCCTTTTTATCTATTTTTACAGATAAATACAGATGAAAATCAGTTTTATTTCTAACTACATTTATTTATAAATATGGAAAAACAGAAAATAATCTTTTTAACTGTCATTTCATGCTATAAATAAAGCCTTCAAGCCAGTGCAGTTTGACAGCATACAAAAGTTATTAAATTAATTTTTCTCATAATAAAGCATAAGGCAAGGCATGAAACATTGTTATTTTGCTTCTTATCAAAGTATTTTATTGTTTTAGCTATTTATCTCTTAAAATGAAGCAGATATACGAGTAATAGGGTATATTTGCACAAAACAAAAAATAAATATGGATAAATACAGAAAACATGCTAAAAAAATAACTATAGATAAATGTAGACGGAAAGGGCAAAAAAATAAATACATATAACCGGGGGTTTTAATCATGATCATCCAGTGATATTGCTGGGTTATTTATTTTCATGGGATCAATAGATGTTTGGAGCGCGTTATGTGCGCCATTAACAATGGCTCTCATTACATCATTAAACTTATCTGCGACCTCCTTCAGAGAATCTAGGATTTATTGTGATTCCGCATTGACCATACTTGGGCAACAACCTTTTGTATTGCCCTTTCCTTTGTTTCCATGCTATGTGTGATTACCCTCTATAGAAGATCCCTGGACGGTCTCAATTTGATGTTCTATAAGATTTTAAGAGCAGGCTATTGTTGTCAGTCTTCCCAGTAGTAACAAATGACAAAGATGGAAATATGGCGCATACAGCTTTCACGAATATTCCAGACTTGTCATTTTGGAAAGGTGTGGTGTCTCTTAGTTCCTATTAAATTAGACTTTTTACCAGTTCCCTAGAGGCCAATTCTACTACAACCACTTTTTTTTGTTTTGGTTGGAAATGATTGAGTCTCTAGGGACACAAGTAAGTTCTTACTGCCCATTTGACATGAGAACAAATAAAGGACACTTTTTATTTACTCTAAACCAGAATGTGACTTTATTAATGCAACCTCTGATTCCCCTACAGATTTTAAGGCTGGAACATTTGGTCAAATAATTTAATAGGCCTTGCATTTGTGTGCCTTTACAATAAGCTTGCCGGATTCTAGAACGGGCATGATCATTTGTTTCATTAAACTCTCTTGGCATGTCATTATTTGGGTTTGTAGTTTCGTGGCATTAAAATCAACTATAGCTGATTCACATTGCCAATGACTATGTTAAATGGACTGTTTAAATCCTCCTGCAATCTACTTGCTGCCTGATGCGAAATTACTAGTTTGGTATATTGATCAATTTTATTATTGCTTGCTTTAGCTTCAGATTTCACTTTCTAATTTGAAGAGTTAACTATAAGGGCAATATCTCCTTTGTCAGATAAGACGTTAGAGCTGATTTGCCCCGGGTCCTGTCTGTTGTGTGAGTTGCGATGGGCATTGCATTCCATATGACCATGCCCCCAAGTTGAGTTGCAGTGCAAAGTGGGGCATATACCTACTAGACACAGTTGGTAAGGGAATAGTTAACAATTCATGCTGAGCTGCCTCTACCCCCTCCACAGTTGCTACACAATATTGGGTTCAAAATTTTTTCACCTCTGGATATTCTTTGACTACATTCACCCTTTGCTTGGTGGTGCTTGAGTTTAAATTTTATACTTGAAAGGAAATGTATTCTCACCCTGGAAGTAGTACCCTGTCCGTTATGTTTTTTGTCGAACCTGTCTTCAGGGTCACTTGATTTTCTTTGACTTTATATGCTTCCTATGAAAGAATCTAAGAGAGATTCTACCTTTCTACCTCCTTGATTATGACTTCAGATTGCACATAGGACTTATTATGCTGCATGTATTTATTTGTCACCATCTTAATGTTTTTTTGATACTAAAAAATATGTTACTAAATAATAGCGTTAAAGCACCACTGTCATAGAGTGCAAGAGCCATGCAGTTATTGAGCTCATTAACCATAGCACTGGTTGTGGAAAAGGCTCATACTATGCCAGTGACACCAAAAGTTGCTCAAAACTCACTTGCCTGGCAGAGGAAAGAAACCCAAATACTTGTGGCCCCAACAAAACAATTTATAAACCCAGTCTTTTATCACTCAGGGAGACAAGAATTGCTAAAGGAAGAATAGACAGGGAGAGTTAAGAGAAAGCCATTGTGGTTAGTGAGACATCTTGCCCACTTGTTAAGAAAATGGACAGTGTGCCTTGCGGCAGCTTCTACAGTTGCAAGATCACCTTTCAGGAACTGAGTCATTTAAAAAGGCAGGCCAAACAAGGTGGGTGTTCTACATGGCCATGAGCAGATGAGTTGACATTGAGGTAGTTGCTAGGAATTGGGAAACTGGTGAACTTCATCTCACAGCCGAAGTCCTATAAAGGCAGACAGTAACCAGCAGTTTGAGACAGGACCTGGTGAGAATCTGCCAGCAGCCACGATGCCTCACTAGTGTAGCAAACACTCCAGAGGACCAGATTGTAAAAGTTTGCTTCATGGAATTCAGAAGGTAGAGATACAGATGGTGTCCCTCTCGTCAGAAGTGGAGATGTATGCTACAAACCTCCGGTACACCAAAGGGAATTTTGCAAAACTAACATGGTCATATCCATTCTTCGTGGTGGCAGTACCAAAAGGACCAAGTATGTCCAGAGCTGTACCCACTAAACCACTGCAAGTGAACCCTGTAGCAACTTCAGTGACAGTGATCAGAGGTCAGTCCAGGAGGGACTGACAGACCTGCAGGCTTAAGGCAAAAGGCAACCCAACCTGATATCACAATACGAGCACCCCAAGGATGCAACCCTAACCAAGAGGAACTCACAAGCTGACAACCTACGTGAAGAATTGTAGAAGGACTAAGAAATTAATCCGGGACGGAGTGCAGAACAAGGGAAGAAGCTTGACTTATCTTCACCCATCCAAGAGGTGACCCTTTTCCAGGCTTGAGAATCCTGGACAAAAGTGCAGGAAGATAGACTTAGGCAGTAATCCTAGAGGTAGCCTTGTGGAAATAATTGACCACTCTCTAACAAGGGGAAATCTATGGATGACTTAAAGGTAGCGATCCTGGATGTGGCCTTGAGACCTTAATTCCTCTTTCCACCCTTTTGGATACTGTACATAGTTGGTGGTGAGCATTGTGGGTGGTGAAAAGATTGTGTTTAGGAACTGGATGGCAGGACCCCTTTTAAAGAGAAATTGGACTTTTAGCAAGGGAACTGCAAAACAAATAGGGTACTGGAACCCCGACTCAGATTATAATCCTGTTCCCATTAGTCAGGGTGCAACCCTGACAAGTAGGCAGGTTAAGTCCTGTGCTTTTATGTTCATTTTTATCTTGGGTTTGTACAATAAAGGGTTGACTACTTTCTGTGTCTGTTGTCTGCTTAGTCTGGTTTGTCACAAGGGCTCTCGCTGGTGCTGCCAGGATATGTAGCGGTCAATGAATTCAAATGTCTGCCTGGTCCTCACTGCAAGGTTAAAGTTAAAAGTAGATGTGCTGATGTTGGTGACTGACTTCAAACTTATCTGTTTGAGAGAGAGAGGTATCGTCTAGAGTTCAAGGCTTGCCGTTATCTTGAGATTATAGCAGAAGCTTGGGTCTGGTGTGTTAATTATGCAATTTTGAACAGTCTCATATTTTCAAGGCCAACGGAAAGTCTTTACATGAAGATTACAGTATGAAAAGCTAATAAATGTTTTTAGCCGAAAGTTGTTTTGCTGTTTCCATTTATACTTATGCCCTCTCACAACAAGAAAACTTGAAAATACTAAAAGCTTTCCATTTCCACTTACCTGAAGACTTAATTCCCTGGTGCATTTTTCCAAATCTTCAAAGCCGATTGGTCCAGTACATGAGTAAAAATCACAATCCTCACTCTACAAGATAAATCAAAGTCAAGATCACTGTTTGATACCACCCTTATTCACAAGCTTCCTAGCCTTTGCACTTAAGATTATTTTTGTTGGGATAATCACAGTTTTTAATGGCCTGCAGTGTACTGATATGTGCAGGCCAGAGAAGCTGGCTGTGGGTGCAGTCTGCTCACAAAACTAAGGGTGTTTTATGACATACAAAAAACAATAGAACAGATACTGATCACAACAAATTGACTCCAGAACCTACTGTCACTCAAACTACTCCCGAGCGCCACATTTTATGCTTACATTAATCCCTTTACTGCTTTTGATGCATCAGATGCATCATTAATCATGCCATAACTTCTATTTAAAACCCTTCTCCATACACTACACTCATCTCCTTCCTTTTCAGATTGCATGGCTAACTAAATGCTCTTAAAAAGCTGCTGTTGGCTGGCTGGGAGAATCACACTGATGTTGATGCTACTGCTAATGTTATGAAGTATCCGTTAATGTAATGAAATAGAACCAACCGGGTTTATGGAACAGGGCCAGAAGGCCACTCTAGCAGCAATGGGTGCTTTACAAATACGTGGTTAACATAACATAGAAATGAAATCTTTAACGCTGAGATAATCATTTTTAATGGCAGCAGATAAGAAGATAAGGTTTCATTATCAGGCAGATTTGATAACATTCGCTGCACCTCTGCAAAGTAAATATTGCAACAAATCTGGTAGAAATTCCAAGCGAATGTCTGTGCACCAAATTTGAAGATTCGTTGCGCATATAACTGCAGGCATTTCTAAAAACATTTGTTGAGCATGCATTGCACACTCTGGGCATGTGCACTTCAAAATTTATTGGGGCTGTGGCTCCAGGAAATTTTGAAGTTACATTTCCATTCTGTGGCAGCGACAGGTTTTCTCCTGGTGCAGCCACCAAATGCAAATAGGAGCTTTCAAAATCAGGAGGAGGTACGCAAGGGCAGCAAAATGTGTGGTGGCCACATTCGCTGCCCAGGCGAATCTCAGAAAATATGACCGTAAATCTGCTTCTCTAGTTTAAAGTGAAGCTCAAGGAATATGCCTCATTCAGAGGATAATCTGTTTAAATAGTACTCAGATTCAGATTCATTTATTTAAGCTCACAATGCCTAAGGCTTGTAGGCACCAGAGTGCAGTATAAATATTAAACAATGCTCAAACAGAATAAAAAAAGCAAGGTACAGAAAACCATGAAAACATAAAACTAATTTCATCCCAAGTACTTACAATAAAATTACACCCTCCCCCCCTTCTCCTGGACAGCATCCCTTCCAACGCTTAAGGGAAACTTACTCATAAATTTGCTGATAGCTTCAAAGAGCCTGCTCAAAAATCTCTTTTCTTCTAGACTGCAAAGCTAAAATGATTAGCGTTGCGCTATTTCTTTATTTTGATGGTGTTCTATCAGCATAACCTGGGTGTGTCATGTCTTCGCCTTAGAAAAGCAGATCTTCTGGTCCTTCCTTCCATTACTGACAGTACTCACCTGGCAAAGGTTCTTCTACCTGTATCGTACCTTCTTGTATTTACCAACGTGATCGGACCTAAACAAAATTGGCCAGATTCAGGCTAGGAATGGCTAAAATTATGACAGCACAGGATAACTACCAGTTCATAAATTCTGAGGCTTAAACACCTTTGACCTCAAAGTCTGTTATCAGCTCACCTTCCTGTTTGATTCTGACTTTTGATTACTTAACTTGCACAAGTCCTTGGTCTGAAGATATGTAGAATCTGGGGTGTAGGAAGTAGGAAGCGGCAACGTTGATGAATGTTCTACAGAATTCTTGTGCCCTTTAGAGACCACATGCTTCCTGGCTGGGTGCTGGGGATTTCCAAAACTAGTGTTTGCATTTACCACTTGCAAAGGAATTGTAACTACCTAAGTACATCTATTGGTTGGAGTTAATATTTTAGTTTCCTGAAGTGTTACACTACCTTCTACTCTACATGATCCTTCTATTTGATAAGTTGCAAAAACCTTTGCTAGAGGTCTGGGGTTCTCTAAACCTTTATAATATCCCAAGTTTCTTAATTCTTCTTCTGGGAGAGTTCCTTTCTCCTTAAATGTTATATTATGTTATGTTAGCTGGGTTTTTGCATGGTGCATCTAAACTACATTTGTGGTATCGTTGCATAACAAACCAAAGTGGAGTCTTTATCAGTCTGATTTTCATGAGACGGCACCCTCTTGTTCTCAGCATTTGGGTTTATATGTGCTCATGAACTTCACAAGGCCTGTGTGCCAAGCAACATGATTCATCCATATCTTATATAATGGTGTTTTATATATTGTTTACTTGTCGATCCTTGTTTATGGATCTTTGTTATGTGTTGTATTTTCCTGTATTTATTCTTATCCCTGGGACCCATCACTGTTATCTTCTGTGTCACAACCTCTATGTTCAATTGTATACAATTGTGACTGTCAGGGTAGGTCAGCGGCTATGTGGATATCTTACTAGGAGTGTAGATTTGTTATATCCTGTTCATTTTACGGTCTTATCTCTTATAGTCAAGTTGACCGTTTGGGATCCTGGGGGTCTACTGCTCCTTCTTGGGCTTGTGTAGGAATGGGTCAGCCTCCATTTTTTAGTATAATCATGCTTAACACCCTGTTACTCATTACTTATTGTAGCTTACCTATTATGCTGTGTTATGTTAACGGGTATTTGTATAGCACCCATGACTATTGTAGTACTGCTCTAAGAGCACTGTCCAAATGCCCTCAGAGCAGATGAGTAATTTTTAAATATTTCCCCTTTGATGAAGTGTTTTATGGAAGATAGGTATAGCAAAGAGGTGCCCAGGTGCATTACGATCCCTCCCACAGGCGCAAGGCTTGAGGCGCAGGTCTGCGGTATGCCCTTGGTTTAAAGCATGCTGTAAAAGTAGTGCTATCAATATATTAAACATGCTTCTCCAAGTGAGCCACTTGTTATCATTATCAACGACTAAGTTGATGATCTTCAAATTTTTTCTCTATGGTGGACAGTGCAACCATCTATACCGGTATCGAGACAGCCTTTGCTTAATCACCTCAGCTGCATGCAGCAAGGTCCCGTCTTCGTCTCTCCACCACTCCCTTTTACCCAGTGTGTGTCCCGTGCCACCATCTGATTACCTACAGAGGATGTTTGAATTGGCATATTAGTCCATTCCTCTGCAAGGATATTTGAATCCCCAGGCGGTGAACCTACCTTGGTAGCTACTTTGCTTTGCTCTCTTCCTTCCTGTTTGTCTGTGGCTGTAAATAAAACTGATTGTTTATGCCGACATTTATTTCCTTATTTGCCTGGCTGGAGACTCCCTTGAGGCATCCCTAGGGATGGAGGCTCAGGTAAACTATGTCTGCAAAAACTCGCACTACCACTTGTCCCTTCTCAGACGTGTGAGACTTCTCCTTTCTGAGCGGAATTGTGCTACACTGGTAAAAGCTCTCATATTGCCAAGACTGGATTATTGTAATGCCCTTAAGCTGGAGCGACAAAGACCTGTGTTA
>JAUEJI010552532.1:0-24220 GCA_032275285.1 Desmognathus perlapsus
CTGCTCCTCAGATCTTGTAGTCTGTGGAACAGACTACAAGATCTGTTCCACAGCCAGATTGGGGAAAGGAGGAGTCGCCGCCGCCCCTGTCTACTCACAGGCCCTTTCCCTGACACAGCGATTTTTAACTACCCCTCCACGTACGTTCGAATATATCTTCATGCATGGGGGTCCCGTACATCTACCTGTCATCCATTTTTTAGGCATTTACCATCCGCCAGGTGAAGACGAGGAGTTCCTGGAAGAACTGCAAGAGGTTCTGGAAGAATTACAGCCCATCACTAACAAACTTATAATAAGTGGTGACTTCAACATCCATTTGAACAAAAAAGAGTCTCCACTCACCTCACAGTTATTTCAAATGATGGAGAACCTGGAACTACTTCAAGATCTGTCAGAACCCACCCACACGAGAGGAAATCAACTGGACGCCATATTTCATAGACAACTCCTTTGGAAGAAGACCTATACTATTTGTCTTCCTTGGACGGATCACAAGCTCATCGTTGCCATCTGGGATGATTGGTTGCGCCTCCCCCGTCCTGCAAGAAGACAGCACAAAGGAGCTAGGGTCCAAAAGAGGAATTTCAGAAATATCACTGTCGAAGCGCTCCAGAATTTCTGGATCTCATGTGCTAGCCCAGAGCTTGAAGTGGACCTGTTAGACGCCATCTTCCACACCAAATTGACGTTGGCACGCAATTCACTCTGTCCCCTGATGTCCATACGGAAACAACCTCAGCAATATCTGAGGAACAAGGGGTTCACGCAAGAGCTGAGGACCACCCGGGCTATTGGGCGTAAGATGTTAAAACGCTGGCAGAAGACGCGCTCAAACACAGACCTGCTGCTATACCATCAACACCAACAGCGTTATAAAAAAGACATTCAAACGAACAAAAAGGCATTCATCCAAGCGCAGATCACCAAAGGAACAAACAAAACCAAAGCCTTATTCAGATCCTTGAAAGATTGGAACCGGGTGAAATCAGCACGGAGACTTCAGCATGGGCAAAAATCAGCGCAAGCTGAAGTCTCCTCGTGTAATCACTAACTTGTTATTCCCCATTCACCCCATCCTACTATGTATATTGAGGGGAAGAGGGGGAATGGGGAATAACAAGTTAGTGACTCTGTGATGGTGGGTGAGGGGAGGCCCGTGTGGTGAGGGGCACTCTGAGAGGTAGTGTGAAGGGGGGCCGCGGGGGGAACCCCCGCGTTTATTTAGGAGCTGCCACCTTAAAATCACAGAGTCACTAACTTGTTATTCCCCATTCTCCCCCTCAGTATACAAAGTAGGACGGGCGAATGGGGAATAACAAGTTAGTGATTACACGAGGAGACTTCAGCTTGCGCTGATTTTTGCCCACGCTGAAATCTCCTCGCCGAATTCACCCCGAACCTAAAAAAGGCAATACAGAGAAAAATAGCAATACAGAGGAAAATATCAATACAGAGAAAAGCAATGCAGAAAAATCAATTCAGAAAGCAACGCAGAGGAAAGCAATACAGCAAAAGACAATACAGAGAAAAGCAATACAGAGAAAAGCAATGCAGTGAAAGCCAAAACAGAGAAAAGCAATACAGAGAGACGCAATACCAAGAAAGCAATTCAGAGAAAAGCAATGCAGTGAAAGGCAAAACAGAGAAAAGCAATGCAGAGGAAAGCAATACAGTGAAAGGCAAAACAGAGCTAAATGAAGGTAATTTGGGGATTTGAGGGAGTGAAGGGCGAAATTAGTCGTTTTGGGAAAAAGGGGGATAGAAAAAGATAGTGAAAGAGAAAAAGGGGGAGAGGAGAGGAGACCCTGCCTAGGGGAATTGGGTAGTCTGGGGTGGGAGATGGAAGGGACTGGGGAGCCTCACCCAACAGCAGATGCAGCTGTCAGGGCCACCCCTTCAGCTTCTCCAGGCAGAAGCTGTGTAGTCCAGGGGTGTGGGTGGCAGGGCCAGGCAGTATCTCCAGGAGTATCAAGTGGGAGGCAGAAGAAGGACCCAGAACAATCAGTGGATTCCAGTTAAGTACAGTTTGGGGAGGGGGCAGTGACTCTGAGACACTCCCTAAAATAGCCCCCCCACACCCACCCAGGCACAGAGAGGGATAGAGCATGTTTGCAGGAGGCATGGACAGCACAGGTCAGGAATCCTGGGACAGGGCTCCTGATAGGTCAGGAATCAAGTGGGTTAGGGGTGGAGGCAGGCATACTGGGAGGGAACTTCTGGGAAGGGACTAAGTTAGGGGAGGGGTCTAGGGCAGTCACCCATATCAAAGGGAATGGACAATGGTGGGAGCAGAGAGGAGGGGGGCTGAGGGAGGAGGACAATGGCTCAGAGACAGTGAGTTTGCTGCCTACCCGAAAAGCTTTGTAGAGGGTGAGAGACAATACACAGGACAGGCAGAGGGGCGCAATAGTGAGAGGGGTGGGAAGACACAGGGCATTCAATTAGGGTGACAGAAAGTATGGGAGAACAAGAGAGAAGGCTTGGGAAGTGTATTAGGTAGGACAATGGGAGTTTCTGGGATAATTCCAGGCATGTTTCAGCTGGACCGGTAGGACAGGGGGGACCTAAGATGGAGGGCCAAGGCAGAGCAGAAACAACGTGGGTGCCCAAGCAAAATCTTTTTTTTCTTTTTCTCCTTGTTACTCCCTGCGCCACAAAGTCTGCAGACAGCTGATGCGCAATAGAAATGAATGAATGAATGAATGAAGGTGGGGGCTAGAGAGGGAGATGTTGCACTGGAAACATGTAAACGCAGGGACCTGTGGTGAGACATGACAGGGACAGTCAGTGATAAACCAGGGATTGACATGGCTGTGCATGTACCAGAGACAGGGATCAGGGTCAAAGCCAGGGCTCAGAGATGGGGGGGTGAGGCAGATAGGGCGCACACCTGGGGGTGACCCAGGGCCTGTGGTCCTACCTCAGAGCACGTGGGTGCATGTCAGGAAGTCCCTCCCTTCTCTCGCCCTTTCGTGTTAACAAGCTCTCTCTCTACACGCTTACCTGTTTAGTTTCATCCCCGTTTCTTTAGCCTTTTATCATTCCCCTGCAGACTTAGATCCATGACCGCTTTTCCCTCCATTACACTTGGGTAGTTCCATCCCTCTCCTCCCAGACACAATCCAGATACACCCCTGCGCCAGAGAAACCACAGTCCCCAGCTTCCCCATGGTCCTACCTTATATGGGCATTGCCACATGTGTTGTCTTGGCAACCAGCGAGACTCAGCCGCCTTTGCTTTGCGGCTCTCCTCATGGATGCAAGCCCCTGTTGAAGCTCGTTCCCTGACAGGATCTCCTGAGGAGAATTCATCGACCGGTCCTCACCTTCTGGGGGCCAGAAGTAAGCCTGCATCTATTCGTGCCTAAGCCCATAATTAAATAAACCGCTGACCTGCTCGGGTCATTTTTGCCGTTTATTTTTTTCCACACGTGTGTTGTTGGTGAGAGCGCCGGGCCCGGCCCTCTCCACACAGACTCGAACCCGCTCGGGTTCTGTTACCCCCCCCCGCCGAGAGACGGTCCAGCAGTTTCCTGGCCGTCCTCTCACACGGGGGCCGTCCTCTCACACGGCGGCCACCCCGATTCGATTTTTGCCGTGCAGCGGCCAGTGCCACGTGCGCCACTAGTGGCCGCAGCCATGTCCTGCTGACCGCACGCACACGGCGCGCGGCCTCGAAACCTGGTCGCTCCTCCAGCGCTGACCGCATACTTGTGAACCGAGCCTTCAGGCACTTCCCCTGCTCTCCCACAGCGGCCATCGCACTGGAGCCGTGCACTGGTGGGCTACAGATGTACAAGCCCTGGGTCCGGCTTACATAGCTGCATCATCACCTCAGAACCTGCTCATTAAGCTAGTCAGTTAGGGAATCAACTGTCAGTCCTTGGACCTTTTCAGGCTCTCAGTTTTTTGGACTATTTTTAGCCACAGAACCAGGCTGCATCGACTTTGAACTAATTAACCCACAGAACCAGGCTGCATCAGAGAACACTACAGAACTACAGAACTCAGCCCTCCAGACACCACCGCTTCCCGAATCCAGAATTCTGTATCCTTTGAACCTGTGAAGCTAATTAACACACTGTCTTTATGCTTATGGGTGATTATTGATTGCTTACTTTAAGATATTCACCTTAACCCTCTAACCTCAGATTTTAGTACCCAGAATACAGGTGACTGTTAGAGTTTCCCCGTTGCAAGTCCGGCCCGCCCAACTCCAGGTACCTTTTTCTACGCTTCCCGTGAGAGAAGAAATACTTACACTGAGCTACAGGGAATAGTGGAGTAATTTCCCCTTTTGTTGTTCTTTTCTCTTTTTGTCTCCTTCTACCGGTACTATAGGTATCAAGTCCAGTTTGGTTATTAGAAGCTCACCTAACCTTCCCATCATCTTCCACTACCTGGGCGGCGCCGGCGAGAATCCTGGTAGGGTTCTCGCCGTCTCTGCCACTACATCGGGCCCCGAGGGCAGTGTATCCTTTTATGGTGTTAGATGTAAAACTGTCTATTGAAATTGCACTTCTTGATTCATTGTTTACGTAATCTTTACAGGTGCACATGGGACAGGGTACAGTGACAGGACACAGTGCAGCAGAGCTCCAGGTACACACAAAGCTTAAGAGGTGTACTGCTGGGAGGTGTGGTAGAGGTATGGTAGAGGTAGAAGCTAGAGGTGGAGGTATGAAGGCATGTAGAGGTACGGTGTAGTGGGGCTGTGTTATGTGCTGGCATTGTATAGTGGGCGTAGAGTGGTAGTGTAGCATAGTGTTGGAGGCGACTAGAGGTGAAATGTAGGTGAAAGTGTAGTGGTGATGGGTGGAGGCAGGCAGAAATGAAAAATGTGGTGGTGTAATGTGGGTGAAAGTTAGGGGGTGTTACTTAGGATACCACAACACTCTTTGCAAATGGGAATTTAAAATTATTTTTGGGTGAAAATAACAATTGTACCAATGTTTATTTGTCTTTTCCTCCAAATCCCCCCAGAACTTACAGATTTTAATATGGTGGCGCTGCCACATAGAAAACTAATTTGATTTCTATGCAGCGGTGCAGCCGTGTTGCATTGGGCAGGTTCTGGGCAATTTCTTGTTAAAATAACAAATGTACACTGGTAAGGGGTTACCCCTTACCAGTGTAGATTCGTTATTTGAACAAGAAAATGCCCCAAAACTGTCCTTTGCAAAATGGCTTCGCAGGTGCATTGAAAAGTAATGTGGCTGAGAAGCCAGTTTGCAATGGGTGGTTTCTGGACATTTTTTTATCCAAAATAACGAATATACATTGGTAAGGGACTACCCCTTATCAATGTATATTTGTTAGTTTGTGCAAAAAATGGCCAGAACCCACCCTTTGGTAAGTGCCCTACCAGTCACATTATTTCCAAGGCGGCTGATAGGGCACTTTGCGATGGGTGGATTCTGGACTTTTTTTTTTACACTAAATAACGATTAGACATTGGCAAGGAGTACTCCTTTACCAATGTATATTCGTTATTTTGTGCAAAAAATGCTCAGAATCCACTCATTGCAAAGTGCTCTTTAGGCGCATTATTTCCAATACGACTGATGGGATATTTTACAATGGGTACCTTCTGGGCATTTTTTTCACAAACTATATCGGTAAGGTAATACCCCTTACCATTGTATATTCATATTTTGTGCAAAAAATGCCCAGAAAGCACTTTTGCTAAGTGCCCTACCAGCCTCATAAGAAATAATGTGACTCAAAGGCACCTTGCAAAAAGTGGGTTCTGGGCATTTTTTACACTAAAAAACAAATATACATTGGTAAGAAGTACTGCCTTACCAATGTATATTTGTTATTTTGTGCGAAAGAAAAACTGGAGAGAACACGTGGCCCAGCACCACAAATGAGGACATAGCAAACACGTGGCCTGCAATGCCACAACAGAAGCCAGGGCGACAACGTTAACCAATGCACCACGGCCACTTGGCACCAGAGGGAAGGATACTGGGCACAAGAAGCGACCAAGTACATAAAGGCCCAGTCGCCATCGAGCATGCGGCACACAGGCGCAGACCTGCCCACCATAGATCACACGGTACGAACTGTGATCAAGAGAGACACAAAGAGAAGGGGCAATTAAACCTGAAGACAAGGCAGAGCTAAGCAGCAGGCACGCAGCAGCGCCCAGAACATGGCGGCCTGTGGTGAACCCTGCACTGGCATGGACACACAGCAAGCAGCAGAACTCGCCAACAGCTGCAAGAAGGATCAGGCAGATGCAAGACAAAGTAAAAAGCCTGGAGAACACACATAGGCTCAACACAGCGACAGAGAACAGCGAGCCAGGATCAACCAATGATGGACACCCAGCAACCGAACTCCACTAACGTGAACTCAAGCCACAGAACTGCAGTGCACCGAATCACAGCAGCAGGTAACTCGCTAAGTGCGCACCCCACACAGCACACACCAGAGCAGGAAATGACACCACTGGGCAGCCCACAGCCTCATGGACAACACACATGCACAGCCGGTGTACCTGTTGATTTTTTCCCATGACGGTTTTTGGGAGCCCAGTATGCACATCTGTCCTGTGTGGGGTCATCTGCGCTTGGCTGGGTAGCTGGGCCTATTTCCTGAAAAATTGCAGGGTAGGGACTGTCATGGTCATCCTCAACAGATTTTGAATCACATTCCAAGAAATCCATGTAAATGTGTCTAGGGCCTGATTTACAAAAAAAAATGATGTTTGTGTATATGTTTGCTGCCTCCCATTGACTTTAATACAAAACAACAAATGTATACACAAACGTAACTGTTTTGCAAACTCTGTGCCCTGAAAGGACCTGCCAAGTGTAAAAATCACTCCTAATGTTTTTAGTGCATTTTATAGTACTCAATAAGCACTTTAAAATGCATATTTTTTTAACACAAACGTTTCTTTCATTTTGCTCATACCATATTTTAAAAATACAGTTTGGGAAAATGTGCATACTGTTCTGCAGTGACACAGTTTGTTTCTCGGTGTATGGGGCAATTGCACTGCCACTCAATTAAGTAGCAATGAGGGCGATAATTAAAATAGCTTTCTGGCTTTCACGCCTTTTAGTGGAGAAGGTGAGATGACTGGGGCCCAGGGGAGGAAGCTTTCTTCACAGCCCATGTGCTGCCGCTCTCTTTTCAGGAAGGCTGGGGTGAAAAAATAGCATTTGTTGACAGGCTCACTTTTTGGCATACAGTCATAGGCAGCTTTGCTGCTGCCACACAGGTGGCTGTTGATCAAGTGCTGTGCTGGAGGTAGGAAGCATTCAGTCCTCTTTGTTTATTTTATTGTTATTCTCCATTGGCATTGTGTTGTGAAGTAAACCTCTCTGCAGGCACTCAGGAAAGGCGGAGGTGGCACTGGGGCAAAGGCAGGACACTTCTGAGAAATCACCACAGGCATGACGCCTCTGTAAATATAGGTTTCTGCATTGATGTTTTTAAGGCCCAACGTGACGTGTCATGGTACTGTAATTTTTGTGTCATTTTAATCAAATAGATGTGTTGTATTATTTCTCAACTGCGGTTTGTTTTCATTGTCACCTTTCGTAGGTATGGCATTATCAAGTCAGTAATATATTACCTGTGTTTTTTTGACGTGGTGGAGCGTGAAAGCTCACGCGCAATTTCGCAAATCTATGTGCTTGTTCATGACTGCATAATTGGTGGGAGCCACAGTGAAATAAGGTGGAGTGAAGTGAAGAGGAAATGTTCACATCATCATATTTCTAAAAGCACACCTGACAGTTGCAGTTATTCTTATTTGTTGTTTTTAAGGTCGGAAGGGTTCCTTTAATGTATGCACAGATCGCTGGAAAGGTGAAAGATAGCCCACAGTAGTGTTTATGGCACATGAACACTTGGTTTAAATGCATTTGTTTACAGGCAAAATCATAAGGGGGACTGTCTGAGTCCGCCCTCCAAACTGGACAGACTAGGTAAGATGGCAGCTTCTCCTGCAGAAAGTATGCTGGAGATGTCTGCACTTGACTGGGAACAGATTCCAGCAGCCCTGAATTCAGCTAATGCACTGCTCGGTGCACTGCTGTTATACTGTACAGCATGAGTTATTATGCGCCTCCTGCAGGAAGACGGCTGGAGGCGTTAGCACTTGGCTGGAAAAGGCTTCTAGGCGCTCTGAAGTTAACCAGTGCACATCTGCACTCGCCGTGATACTTGTGAAGCATCCGCCTGTGTAACCCGCCCACTCCAAATGCTGCCCAAGCCCCACCCCTCTCCCACCTACCCCCAGTGTCATGTTTGGGCCAGGGGAGTCCCAGAGGCGGAGTCCAGAGATCTCCAGGTCGCACAATCCCAGGGGTCGCTCGAAAATTAACAACAACACACCGGGTTTCCTGCCTCCGTGTGTACTTTACTGCGCATGCGCGGTAATGTACATACGGAGGCGGGGTCCTGTCACCCAGGCAGGACGGGGGTGCTTGTTCCCCATCCTGCCTGGGAAACGGGAGACCCAGTGCTCCCTGCAGATCTGCAAATAGTCCTCCGTTTTGTACTGAGACACGCCCAGCAGCACGCGCACAGTGTTAAAGCCCCCCGCCATGGCATCAGCCCCCTTTGGGGCGTACACCAACTTGAACGATATTGCCCAATGAGTTGGCAGCATATTTCGCGGGCTTTTTTTAAGCCCCGCCCACCACTTCCATCGATGTGTACTTGAACGATATTATTGCCCAATGAGTTGGCAGCATATTTCGCGGGTCCCGCCCACAACTTCCACCGAAGCGCCTGGCGCTGGGCCTACTGGCAACAAATTGTGAAGTCAGTCCAATGGCCTGAACTCTCACAGTTGCCACTCAAGGGAGCAGCCAATCCGCACTCGGCTACCACTCTGCGCCACTCCGCCCTGCATAAAGGCCAGGAGACGTCGCCCGCTCGTTCCTATAGTAACGGACGTCGCTGTGCTGCGTGCTTCCGGTCCGCGGACGCCTTTCTCTGATGGCCGAGGCAGGGCCAGATGCCAGTGCTAAGCTGCCCGGGGTCAGCTTGACCCTGTGCGGCCTGCTATGAGCACGGGCTGCCGGTACTGGCCAGTGTAAGGCCGGGGGCTGCTGTGGAGGAGAACCGCGAGGTGAGCTTTATTCAAGGGACCCCCCCCAAGCAGCCCTCTTTCAAGCACATCACCGTGAGCACAAACGCTCTTCTCCCAATGTTCATTTTTGTGTTTTTTGCAGAGTTAAAACTGTGTTTTGGCTCCTGAAACCTCGCGGCACAAACCCAGCGTCCTGCGAGGCCCCTTGGAACCCAGTAGCGGAGTTTCGGACACTCTGCTCCCTCCCTAACTGGGCGGCTTCAGTAATCAATCAGCAAATTTTGCACAACAGCGTTTTTAAAAGGCTGCACACAAAAGAATCAAGGAACATTTGCTTTAATGAAAGATGCACTTCAAAGTATAAATGGACTGCGTTTAATGTACAGTTAAAAAAAAAAAAAAAAGTACATTTTGCTCTTGTGGGACCCTTTAAAACTGTAATACAGCCGCCTTTCCCGGCCTCCACTCGCGGCAGCAGCCTGTCCGGGCTGCCCTTGCAGCTCGGATTTGTTGTAGTCTCTTATTCGCGTGATGACTCCCGCGGTGAGTAAACGGCGCCTCTCACGCCATTCGCACTATGCTAATTCCTAAAATCCCCCTTTGGCGAGAGGGCAAAAAGGCAAACGCTTTTCAAAACAGTTCTCGATGTTTTCTTGAATCCCCCCAGTTGCAAAATCCAGTGTCGCCTTGAAAAATATCGTAGATTAACTTACAACCAGCCTTTTGCTGCATTTCAAATGTCATTAGGTTGGTTGCTGGAAAAAAGTTGAGTTTTTAAAAGTTCTGTGCAAATCATTACGAAGCGTGACGTGTTACATATTTGGGGTGCCCATAGCCGTAGTGTATTTTTAGTACTCGGGGTAAAAAAAGATACCGCAGTCTTTTTTTTTTTTTTTTTTTGTAAGTATCCAAAAAGGCGCACACCAATTAATTAATGCTTCATTTATAGTTAATACACTTCATATTTTCAGAGTAGTAGCCTCTGGATCACGTACATAAGTGGTGCAGTAAAGCCGTTGGTGAATATTTAGCTACATCTTGCAATCGTGGGGGGTGGGAGGGAGGAGGGGGGGCCTTCTTTTTCTGTAATTGAAGTACTTACAACGAGCCCGTATGCAAGGACTAGTTTTAGTAATAGTAGGGAGGTTTCGCCCCATGAAAAATTATAAACTTAAAAATATACATTTTGCACCCCAAAAACAGTGATCTGTATTCCTAACGTTTCTCCTACATCGCCCTGCCCATGAAACAGCCAGCATACTCCTCCCCAGACCTATTTACAGATGTGACGAGGTGGCCGAACACATGGTGAGGCGGTAACCAGCTAATGACCATTCCTAGAGCTAAAGTGTTTAACAGTGGTGTGTGTATTATGGACAAATTGGAGAGGAACGTGACAGCAGTGTCCTATCTCTCACCGCTGCTTCATGTTTGCTATGCCCAACATGATCTCTGTTGCCTACTAAAATGATATGTACAGTAACATTTTTGGATACGTGTATGGGTGCCGAACGGCTCTGCCTCTTCACATATGATATTCTCAGGGGCGTAACTCAAAATGACAGGGCTCCCCTGCAAGCTGTGGCGGGGGGCCTCTGTAAACCGTCTTACACAATTTTGAAATGCCGTCATTGGAAGTCAGTAGTTGTGGGTGTCCCCCCAGGAACAAGTCCCCTCCCACCCCCTTGCTTTTCAGGGGCATGTTTTGCCTCCCTAGATATTCTTGCACTACCACCTGAATCCAGTCCCTTCACACAAACTGTCTTTGGCTGAACGGTTAGGTTAATGTCTGAATCTTAACCTACGTGTACGACTTGACACCTTTTCAGTATGCTAGGTTAAACTCCATGGTATACAAAACTAACCCCTCTTTTTTCTACCCCATGAAAGTACTTGGATATCACTTTCAAATGCACACATGCAAAAGTCTTAATCTACTTTTCCTTAAAGTGCATTTATTTTCTGTGATTCCGATGGCTTTCACATAGCACAGGCATGCCCCCTCTCTGCTTCCCTCTTTGTTTACATTAGAGCATTCCCTTCCCAGCCAATCCTCACATCTCTCCGTGGACTTCCTAATCAAAGTAGTGATTACTACTAGGTGGAAATCTCAATTTATTTCCTAGCTGGAGCAGTGGCCAGCAGTAGCACAGGCAAACTGAGGCTTTGTGTGCATGTCTTTGGCGTCCTTGCAGTTATCAATGTGAAACGTGAGCTGAGCGCCGAGAGAGTAGTGCTTGCAGCACTTTACTGTGCTGCTAGATAAACTTTATAATTTAGTGTTTCTATTTTTGGGAAACTGACTTTAAAAGAACACTGTGCAAAGCTACCCTTACAGTGTAAGAACTACAAACACCAGGTTGCATTGCGAGAGCTCCTGCAGAGATCTGTGGGGAATTTCCTCTCAGCCCTTTCTATCACCTGAAGCCATATAATCACACAGACAACGGAAACGGCCAGCAGAGGCAAGCTGAGGCTTTTTGCGCATGTATTTGGCATAGGAGGCGCTCGCAATGCTGGTGAAGATATTGGCGGCTGCTGACAGTGGGAGACATTACTGCTACTGACACTGCCTGTCTACACCGCCTGAGTGATTTGCTTTCCCTTTCTTACCATTATGTGCTATCAACAACTAGTAAAGGGCAACTGTTACACCCTACTCTACTTCATATGACAGCCTGCGAAAAACGGTCTACAGGTGGTACTTCATTTTGTTTAAAAAAAATTTTTTTACAGATGGTATGGTTTGTTAAATATTGAGAAAAATATTAATCTTCCCTGTGGGTACATATGCAAATGAGGCAAGGCCTGACTTTCTTTCCTGCTGGTCATTTCACTTCAGTTTGACTGATTCCAGAATTCCTGGAGGGACAATTCCATCCTAATGCCAACAGAAAGAGAGCAACAACTACCCTCAAGCCCTGCACTCTGGAAAGATGGGAAATAGCTCCCGATTGGTGGATATATTACAGAAATCTCCTCTTACAGAAATCTCCTCTTGTGTGCATCTGCAACAAAAGTCGAAACAGTTTGTCTATAAACCAGTGTTTATTTGTTGTTTTTTTTAAAAGATGTTAGTGAAAATTCACTAACATATACCAACATAAGAACATAAAACACAAAATCAAAAAATATTTAGGTTAGTGTACAAACACAGACAAAATTCAGTCAGTACAAACATATGGACCTGTACTTTCAAGTGTGTCATATAGAGCAGGCATCCATTCCTAACATAAAAAGCTAACCCAACACAAATGCATTAAAGTGCTAGTAGCAGCACAAGGCGTTTTGGGGCTGCCACCCCTTTGTCCAGTGCTAAGAAAGGAAAACAACAAGAAATTTCCAAAATTAGAACTCTATTAGCATCATGTTGATTCTAGAAGAAAAGGTACTGGGACAGCAAAAAAAGGCATACTAATGGAGTAAGGTGATCAAATCAGTCGCTTACCACGAGTGATGGAATCGAAAATCAATCCCAAGGTGCCACTGGAGCTTCTGAATTAAAGCAGAAGAATGAAAGGAATACCAGATGAGTAAAAGATGTGGTAAATGGAGAACAACAAGAATGGGGGGAGGAGGGTGTATAGGGGGGGGAGGAGAGTGTATAAGGTGAGGATGGAGTGTTAGTGAGGAGGATATGAAGAGAGCCGCAGACCCTGCTAATAGTCCAAAGAGGGGCTGATTGGGGGAGGGCGAAGGGGGGTGCGGGGGGGGGTTCTTGTATGAGCACCCGGCCGTGACCAAGCTGAGGCAGAGAGTGTTACCTGAGAGCTGTGGGGATAGCCATCTTGATGAGCTGGAATCCTGAGTTAATGAGTTGGTGCTTACGAGGAACTGGTTAAGAAGGGTAGGGACTGTGACGCAGAAGACAGGCTTGTCTGAAGGGGCGGGCGCCATCTTGGGATGGGTCATGTATGCCGGGAGTGGCTCAGAAGGGACTGTGGTGGAAAGAAAGCTGGGGAGCGGGCACCATGTCAGCCGCCAAGGTGAGAGAATAAAAGACCAAAGGAAGAAAAATCGGCGATGGAGGGCAGGGGCCATAAGTGTATTAAAAAGAGAAATTCGAAAGAAAGACAAAGATAAACCTAAGGAAACTAAGCAAGGGAGTGGGTGGGGGATGGGTGAGCTACCAACCGTGACCAAGCTGGGATGGAGAGTATTACCTGTGCGCAGCGGGGGATAGCCATCCCGGTAGGTTGGAGTCCTAAGTCAATGAGTCGGTGCTCACAGGGAGCTGATTAAGAAGGGTGAGGGCAGTAACATAAACGGGCTAATCTGGAGGGACCAGTAGAAGGGGCGGGTGCCATCTTGGAAGGGGTTGTGTGTGTGCCGACCCATTCCAAGGGGTCGGCACACACGACTTGCTATTTCTGCTGTTGCACATGTCTGCAGTTACTATTTCTTTCATCTGTGCAATCCAATAATATGTGCATTTTCCCATGTTTGCTGCTAAGTGGGTGTAAGATCAGTAGTGAATTTAACTGACCTCCCAAATATCTACCAACTAAGTGTGTTGGGAAGTACAAGGGATATTGTGTGTTTATATATATATATATAGCAGTGACTATTTTTTTTTTAAATCAATTACTAACCTTGTTTAAGGCAAAGTCCGGAGGAGTAGCAGAATGTGACTGAAATTTTCGGATGAATTCACTTGTTGAATTGGATAGGGCTGAGAAATTCCTGGAAAGTATTTTTAAGCTACCCAAATCATTGTCAACTGGTCTATTCTACATTGAATTTGTTCTGGAACTATTAAGAGTTCAGATCATTGATGGTCCGATTTAAATATTGTTTGGATTTATTGCAAAGAAGCAGACTACACCTCACTAGGTGTATTTTTGAACTAACTCTTCGGAATTAGAGAGCTCTTCGGTATTATTGAAAATTGGATGGCCCAGAATAAATTGGTACTCAACTCTGACAAGACGGAGATTCTGGTCTTGGGTACAAGACAGATGTTAAAATCACTCCTGGTAGATTATGCTGCATTTGAGATTAATGAATGTCTCATTCACACGGCTAATGTGGTAAAAACACTTGGGGTCTACCTAGACTCTAATTAGTACAGAAGGTTAGATCCTCATGTGTCTATGTCATTAAGCTTATTAGGCAGATTAAGGCACACTTATCCAAGGATAGCTTGAGGATGGTAGCAGGCGCCCTTGTGAACTCAAGGATTGATTACTGCAACGGCCTGTTGGCAGGCGCAGACAAGAAAACTTTGAAAATTTTGCAGGTAGTACAGAATGATGCTGTTCGGGCCGTTGCAGGAGTCTCTCGCTTTGATCACATTTCTAGATCAAGGAGAGAGCTGCACTGGCTGCCGGTTGAGCAAAGGATTACCCACAAGATCTGTAGTCTTAGCTATAAATGCCTGCATAATTCAGCCCCGGAGTACTTATCTGATTGCGTAAAGATTCACAACCCTGGCAGAGAACTACGTTCATCCCACTCTATTAGAATATTGCCGCCTAAATTTAGGTTGGCTACTGCTGGTGGACGCTCTTTTCCAGTACAGGCTGCCAAGTGTTGGAATACTCTTCCTATGGAGCTGAAGAGAAGCAAAGACCTTGCGTCATTCAAGAAAGGCGTTAAGACCTTTCTGTTTGACCGGGTCACTTAATTGATTTAATTACTATTGTGTCCTCTGTTATGACCCGGCCTACTAGTTTGATTGGACATGCTTCTGATTATGTACTTCGCTACTGGTGTGCTCTGAGGCCTGAGGGCGATGAGCACGTAAAACAAGTTGTTTGAAAAGGAATAACGTTTACAACCATAATAGATGGGTTAATTATGTTCTGTGAAAAATAAATACTATTGGAGTAGATTTGCATCAACTTTATAGTCAGACCATCTCTAAGAAGCAGTCCAAGTTTTGCTGTTGAAGGTGAAAGAGCTAGACCGTAATAATTGGGAAACTTAGTACATGCGAAAGTCGATGGTTTTATGTTATATGCCATTGTCGGTACCTCTCTACCTAAAAACCTAAACGTCTCAGAAGGCTTGCTCCAGTCTGATAGGTTTTTAGATTTAATTGTTTAAGACTGGCGGCTAGGAATTTCATTTTAAACCTGACTTCCACTCTGTTAAACTAGTGGGGTTACTTATAGTTGGCAGCATGCCTAGCCCAGGTATAAGTGTGGCAAGTGCAGGGGAAGTCTCAACCAATCTACACATTATATCATATGTTAAACCTTTTAACGTTTATTTTTTCAGGCGTAGTTTCTATAATTGCATTAACACATTGCTTTGCAGGTATCATCTTTCACAAATGTAAAAATGCACTAACCATTTACTTGCAGGTCAACTGGAAATGTGTTTGCTTGATGTCTAATGAAGAACTTGGCTTGGCTACACTATGACAGCTCCCAGAAACCACTTTCACTTTACCTGCTGTGTTCCCGCCCCCGCTCTCCATAAGCTGCTGCTCATCGGGTATTTCTGAGAGCATAGACGGAGCGGCAGCATAGACTGAGCGGGAAGCGCATAGGAAAGTCAGGAAGTCTGCCATCTACAGCCGTCAACTGTTGGCAAATGCTGTGCCTGATTTCTTTCCTCAATTGCTCTCGGGTGTGAGGTGAGACCGTATCAGGAATCACACGTTATAATAGTATCCTGCTGCCAACGCATGGTGCACTTTCATTTGTGCTTGGCTAAAGAAACTACTTTTTGACTTTTACAATCATATGCTGCTATTTTGCACAATTATCTGCTGCTACTGCCTGCTTAAAGAATTCAGCTGCCATGTAAAGTTTACTGTTGATGTTTTCCTGCCTGGCCGGGGTGTGTGAAGTCATTGTGGAGTGGTTCTCCACCCGCTCCCAGGGCCAAATGCAGTCGATGAGAAAAATAGCAGACTGACAACTTGGAAAGGGCAAGGGGGCCTGTGCCTGCCCTCATTGCTATTGGCAACCGGCTGTGAAGAATCAACCAATCAACGAGCACAAACGCCTATAAGAAGCTATGTCCTTTTTCTGAGCAGTGCAAGGAAGCAGCGCATGCAGTCGCGTTAAGTGCACTTAATTTTACAAAATCGTCAAGGCACTCTCAGGGAACTGGGATAAGTAGGTATGTACTATTTTGGAGCCTGTGCTGTGGGGCGATGTGACAATGACTACCAGAAAGGAAATTTATGTGAGAGTCTTTGTTTGTTACGCTCTGCAATATCCGGAGATTGTTCTAATATTCGGTCTATCTAGAACAATTGATGGTCGCTTATGGCCTATATGTCAGAACCCCAAACAAAATAAACCTTCCACAGTTGCGGTAAAAAAAAGCAGTGTAGAGCGTAATACGCAGTGAAGAGACTTGGGTCAAAGGTGACGTCTGATAAAATTTAAATACTCAAGGGATGTCGGTGATAAAAACACTAACAATACCACTAAACCAGACACATTTACTTTTGGTGTCAACGATCCTCTGCGCATATCTAATCTTAGCTTTCCTATCTTTTCCCTTTCTAATGGGCAAAAAACAATCTGAAGGACATTAGTGTGCCTCAAGATGTAAGAGGCTTTGGTGCAGGTATGCAACTTGGTATAAAGGAAAAAAAAAAGGACGGGGTAATTTCTCAACCACAGGAAGAAAGAGAAACCTCAGTAAAGTAAATGAGCAAATTAGCGTCGGTAAGAAATGCACAAGGCAGAACAAACATCTTGCGAATAAAGATGCTATGGCCACTGATAAGAATGTTAAAAGTAGTATATTGGGAGAAGGCATATGAGCATGCAAACAAAGAAAATGTAAACTCACCCCAGCGGCAGGTAGCTGGTAAGGAATGGATATAGTATGCTAACGATGGGCAAAAGAAACCATTGGATTTTGAAAACAAAAGGTTTTCTCAGCATGGGATCTATTTTACCCCCAATGCACTGCTAACTCAGATAATGGTAATATGCTGAGTTTTAATAGAGTATTTCTTAATATGTGCTCTCACCACCCTGATTTGTGTAATATAAAAACTGAGGATATTTCCTTTTGTGAACATCCAGCCCCTATAAAGGATATTGAAGTTTGAGGCAGCAGAATTAGCATGGAACCCTGAAGGCTGGAGTTGTTGTGAGACTACAGCTTGAAATTGTAAATGATGGATGTTGTCTGAGAGAGAAACCTGGCTGGCACAGAGGCTGCTACCGCCCATATCTACTTTATACAAAACCGAAAGTAATTGCAGTGAATCTGGTGAAATGGGAACTGTGTATGAACTATAGATGAATCTATAGAAGGGGATGAGGAAGTAAGGACACACACCGGGGATGAGTATGAATAGCTGAAAAAAGTTTTGTTTATTTCTTGGAACTGTGTAGGTTATTTTAAAAAGAGTGGTTCAATTGATCTGACGAGTGTTAGTGGCTTGTCAGATGTTTGTTACAGGAAACCTGGGCCTGTCATGATATTAGAAGTAATGGATATGAATGTATCCTGCAAAGGGTGCTTCCCCGAGTACAAAAGGCCATGGTAAGGGGCGGGGTAGTAGGGGGGGCAGGGGGGGGGGTTGTTCTTATCTATTACTGTTAAAACACTGAGGTGGAAACTTTTAGAAAAATTTGATAGCATGGATTGTTTACTAATTGGGAATTCTAAAATGTAACATATTTCATTAATAATAAAGATATGATGATAATCCCGGTTGAATTATTTAAAGATGTATCTGATTTTAAGGTTCTGAAGCAAAATGGGGACCATGCATGAATTATGTTGTCTTTGCACTATTTAGACAAAGCTAAAGTATATAAACACCCATCTCAATCTTTTGTTAAGAGGAAAGCAGTGGTAAACTGGAGGTGTGCTGAGGTAATTTCTGAATCATTGCAGTCTTTATTGAGGAAAGTGAAGCATGATTTAAAGAGGCCTGAGTCTGATATTATAAAACACTTTGAGAATACCTTGGATATATGGTATGAAGGAAAGATATATGGTATGAAAAGCCTGTTGTAAAGGAACCTAAAATGACTTGGTTTGATGCCGAATGGAGACAGTATAAAAGAAGGCACAATTTTAAACTCGGAAACTGTGACCCAGTTAGGAGAAAGTTCTTTTTCGTGAAAAAAAGTGTTTATTTTGGGGAAAGAAACAAGCTTTTATTCTGCAACAGTGGGACTACCTTGATTTTGTGTTTAATAGTAAGGACCGCAGGTGGTTCTGGGACTATGTAAATGTGATAAATCCAAGGATGGTGCAAGACCCAGATACCTATATGGCAAAGAGATATGGGAGAAATATGTGGCTAATTATTTTAATGGATCTGTAAAAAAACGATTATGCGCCCAACTGATATGTGCCCATTCAGTTGCCCTTGGTGCACGAGGAGACTCTTAAAGTTAATGATGGGTCTTCATAACTCAAGGGCCTCTGGGCCTGATGCCATCCCAGGCATTCTGTATAGAAGAAACAGAAATGACTGTGCTCCATGGCTGTGTATGCTGTACAATTTTATTATCATAACTGGTGCTATCCCTATGGAGGGGAGCTATTATTTTCCCAGTATACAAAAAATGTGACTTGTACAATCCAAGAAGCTATAGGATGCTGTCTGACAGATGTCAGCGCAAAAATATTTCGTAAGTACATAATACAATATCTTGAAGACTGGGTATCTGCTCATAAAATCTCGCCTGACACCCAAAGTTTTTGGAAAAAACACTTGACTGTTCATCAGGTGTATGTATTTTTGATGAACAAATACAGAAACAGAGGAGTTATATGGGTGCTTTATAGACTACTTTGACACCACCGTGCGAACTTTGGAATAAACTGGCTGATGTTGGTATCCCATCTGTATTACATGTAATCCGAGAAATCTATGGTGAAAATGTGGGCCATGGTTGGGTATGGCCCATGTAATGAACTTGCAAACATAATCTGCTTGAATAGAGGAGTTAGACAGGGGTGTGTTTTGGCACCCCTTCTATATAATTTGTGAGTGATATGGAATCCTACTTGACTGTGGTAGGTGGAGTATCCCCTACACTGTATGGTAAATGTTTGAGCAATCTTGTGTACGTGGATGACTCGGTCATCCTTGATTTGACTCATCGGTATTACAGTATTGCGGCTTTATCAAATTATTGTAAAGAGAACGGATTGTCAAATGTCTAAAACAAAAACTATGATATTTGGGAAGGGATATGTTGGCAAGCCATTTATCAAGATTGCTGGAGAATGGATTGAGAACGTACGCCTTTATACATATTTAGTCTTTATACTGGTCCATAACAGTTCTTTGAAAGAAAACATACAATATATAACTACCAGGGCAAAACAAGTTGCTGCCGGTGCTGCCAAATTCCAGAACTCTCATGGTGGAAATTCAGTTTAACCAGTATTAATTTATGTAAGACCAAAATACAGCCTATTCTCCTTTATGGGGTGAGCTGAGGTGTGGGGAAGCACAACCTGCGCTAGGATCGCACAAACTGAAGGTTGGATATTGCACAGGCTATTGGGATTTTCTTCAGCCACCCTAGTCTGTGCGATCTATAATGAATTTGAGAATCTTAGTGTCCATTTGTCTGTTCAATGTCGCTATCTGAAATTCAACTATGGTCTTTCAAATACAAATAACTCCACCTTAAACTGCTGATTTTATACACGAAATGGGTGATATCTCTTACCAAAGCTCTCCGAATGTAGCTAAAGAAGTAGAGAAAATATGTAATGAATGTGGCTTTTTTGTCTGCCAGGGCAAAACTTATCTGAGGATGTCTTAAATAAAACATGGAAAACTAAGTTGAAAGAAAAATGTAGATTAGTAAATATTAGTAAAATCCGTAAACTACAATCTTTAAAATACTATGACTTAATTATTTTAAATATTGAATGCCCTGCTTATAGCTCAGTCATCATTTCTGTTAACTTTTATGCTAGACTAAGGATGGTCCAATTGAGGGTGCATGGCCATGGGGATGTCAGTGTGTCGCTTTACAGGAACAAATGTTGGTGCATATTTTGTGACTGTCCGGCGTATAATTGTTTACATTGGAAATGGTTGAAGCAGTTAGTAAATAATCTAGATATGTTTAATAAGGAGGAATGCATGTATCAATTTTTAAGTTTAACTCAATTTAGTGAGATTGTGTGGCTGTTTCTTAAAAGAAGCCTGTATTTTAGATTTTCATGGTAAGAGGCAAATTGTGTATAATGTGGATGCTTTTTAATGATGTACAAGTTTAATGTAATGACATTCTCTTTTTTACATTAAGTTTTAATAAAGATATTATTTTAACCTTTTAACATGTATATTGCTGCAGGCACAGTTTGTATAATTGCATTAACACATTGCTTTGCAGGTATCATCTCTTCATAAATGTAAAAATGCATTAACCATTTATTTGCAGGTCAACTGGAAATGTATTGAAATGTATTGAAATGTTTGCTTGGTGTGTAATGAAGACCTGGCTTGGCTACACTGACAGCTCTTTGTAGTAGACAACACCCAGAAAGCACTTGCACTTTACCTGCTGTGTTCCTGCCCCCGCTCTCCATCAGCTGCCGCTCATCAGGTATTTCTGCGAGCATAGACCGAGCAGCAGCATTGACCGAGCAGCACCGTGAGCGGCAAGCGTGGAAGAAAGTCAGGAAGTCTGCTGTCAACTGCCAGCAAATGCTGTGCCTGATTTCTTTCATCCTCAATTGCTCTTGGGTGTGAGGTGAGAGAGAATCAGGAACTGCACATTGTTATAATTTTATTGTTTCTTATGCCTCTTTTTATTCTATTTTTAAATTAACTGACTTTATAGTGACGCTTGTGGTGGTCATCTAGATGGACTGATCTTGCATTCGTTAGAACTGTTACTTACTGGTATGTATGATACTAATGGTACTTATATTTTCAATATTCTCATATCTGCTAAATGATCAGCGATTTATTATAATTTGCTGCATTTTAATTAACTTGTGATATTTTAAATCTTGATTTTGGCACTGTTTTATTTCAGTTTGCTTGTTCTCACATATTCATGTTCTTTTAGTCTACTTTGCTTTCAATATTTTTCGAGAGTTCTATCAATTGTGACCATAGTTGGTCTGGGTTGGGGGGGAGGGGGAGGGGGAGGCGGTGTCATCCACACTTTCCTTAGTCTTTTAGCATGGTGGGCCGAGGTAAATCTAAATTCAATTTGCCTAATAAGAAAGTGAGTAAAACATCACTCCCTAACACACACTCCTCTAGGTGTTAAACAGAGTATGTTAGACTACGCTAGAATTCCTTCCATCTCCGAGACCACCACCAGCAGCAGCAGTATTTTGGCTATCACTGAGTCAATGGGAGTTAACTTGGGACAATCTGCTAATGTCGTTGAGCCCAATAAAAAACTAATGATGGTAGAGACGCGGGTTAATTCTACCTGCCCCTCTCGTTGATTTGTTGGTTTCTTTATTGGAGAATGATTTTGAAGACTTAGATGATCTACCCCATCCTCATTCCAACTCCTCTTCTGCCTGCCCTGTCAAATGTGAACTTGCCCCGTGGTCCACGCGTCTTGCTGTCATCGACAAGTCAACAAGGGGCCCTTTGAAGGAAAATACAAAAGCATGATCAGTCAATTCTTCTTAGACCAAAGGAGAAGAAAACAAAAAAAAAACATTACGAGGAAACTGACAATCTCATCTTCAGGACTGCATACATGGTTGGCAAAGATCCCTGACTTTCAGACATGCCTATTGTAGATTTGCAGGTTGCTAATGGTCTTAAAATGGGAAAGTTCTGCAAAGTAGAAAAAGCTGTGGAGACATTAGTGACTTCATTGGCGAGGAAATGAAGGAAACCATCACATGATTGAAAAACAATTCAAATTCAGTGCTAATGTACAACAGAAGTCACTTGTATGTGCTATCGCTGTGCATTAGAGCAGCATTTGGTGATGAACTAGGGCCTACAACTGTTTTGTGGGAGTTACTAGAATTGGAGCAGCCTACGTCAGAAGCAATAACAGAAGCATCACTCAGTTGCTTGAAGAAAGTTTTTCTGATAATTTTATTTAAAAAAAAAAAAAAGCTTGGTATCCTTCACTGCTCATGGGGCATCAACAATGATGGCTGGGTTTCTGGCATTGCAGCACAGCTAAGAAAAAACTGAATTATCCCAGCCTCTTTGTATGGCACTGCTGTAACCACAAACTTGAGCTTGCTGTTGGGGATGCCTTGAAGAAGGTCACAGGAACTTTCAATTACAAGGCTTTCATGGATTGCCCCTATTCCCTGTACGATAGCTCACCCAAGAACCAAAGGGAGCTACATTGTTCTGCTGATGAGTAGGCCCTTCTCTTTAGAGCAGTCGGCAGAGTTCTGGACACCAGATGGGTGGCATCTAGTTGTCTCACTGTCAAAGTGGTCTGGAACTTGTATTCAGCTATCGCAGCACACTTCACATTGGCAGCTGCAGACCCAAAATGTGGAAGTTCAGAGAGAACAAAATATTGGGGCTTGCTTGAAAGATTAACCAGCGTAGAATTTGTGAAGAACTTGGAACTAATGAGAGATGCCTTAAGTGAACTGTCATTAACACTTCAGGCAAACTGTCATCCTACCAGAGGCCCAGGTTTTGATTTGCCACCAAATAAAAGTTTTTGAAGAACTAGCTGGAGACGGAGAAGCAGAGTATACAACCACAGCAGCAGAATGATGTTCAAATCTAGAATTTCAGGGTGTTGCACTGCATGCAGGCTGACAATTTGATGTGGAAATCAATAGGAAGCAATTTTTCCGTAGCCTTAGCGCTTTACAAAATAGACTCCTGACAACTTCATCTTCAGATGTGCCAAGCAGTTTTGTAGACCACACTGTGTCTGACTTTCAAGAACTAATTTCTGCTTGTAAAGTTCTGTACCCCAACTACTGGCCAGATGACTGGCATTCTGTATGGGGAAACTAAAGTGCATACACTTTGAATGAGATTTCAAATACCAGAGGTTGAAGTACTAGATGGTTTTAGAGAATACAAGGACAACGGGGTCAACCTTGTGCCTAAAATAATGACCCAACTCTTCACCACTCTACAAACCATCTCAATCTCAACTGCAGAATGTGAACAAGTGTTCAGCCTAATGAACAAAACAATAACTCTAGATTACTAACTCTCTACTTTAAGGGAGTTCCTTACTGTTGTTCTTGCACTGTAATGGCACACCCATGGCTGAATTTAATGCAGAATCATATGTAAAGTCTTGGTTGCTTAATGGGCGCTGTGGGCGGATCACAAAGCTTGCAGAACACGTGAGCATAAGGCAGTTGAGGTTGACCAGTAAAGAAGCATTTGGTGTCTTCTGTAATCTGTATAATCTACTTTTTGAGCACTTTAGCTTGGGTGCAATTCGACTTAGGCCAACTTTTTGACTTCAGTCTGTTAGGTGGGCTGGACAATTGTTACTGTATGTGTACGTTGAGGGAGGCAGAATGTTTGCTATGTGTGCAGGGTTGAATGAGTGGGAGTGAGTGAAGGGTGGAAAGTAAATGTAGTGTTTCTTTTGGGGTACTTGAATGTGGTATGTGGCATTTCTGGGAGCAGTTTGAGAAAGTAGTAAATGCCTTTTGTCAGCATCCTCGGGGCTCTGGTCTTTGAGGAAACCTAACAAAAACACAAAAAGTTGATGGATGAAAGCTTGAATTAATCTCAGCCACTGGGAACACCTTTGGGCTGCTTTCATCTATCGTTTTTTTTTTGCCTGTATGTGCCATTACTTCCAGAGTGAGGCCAATCTGCAAATCAGTTCTGACACCTGCCATTCCTTGTGATCCTGTTCGAGAAGAATTATTTTTATTATTGGGGAGAACCGCTTCTGTGAAGGATATTGCAGACATATACACACTCGGATGTTTACAAATATGGGAGAGGGTCTCACACACACGCATTGACGTGTACTGCCACACAGTCACAATACACACAGAGTACATGCGCATTGAAAGGCTTGCATGCAAGCACAAGCATACCAAGAGTACACTGACGGGCATGCCTGCAAGCACAGACACACACCGAAAACGGGCAGGAACGCATAGTCACACATACTTTACTTTACTTTAATGAGTGTATTAACGTGCCACAAGCCCATAGGCCTCAGGGCACACAGAGACGAAGGACAGGCAAACAAACAAGTAGAGCAGGAAGGAGACCAGAACAGGGACTAGGGCACCGGGACCTAGGCAAAGTAGTGGGTCTTC
>JAUEJI010552533.1:0-12641 GCA_032275285.1 Desmognathus perlapsus
TATTTCATGGGTTTCGCTGAGTTATATGTAACAAACTTAACAGGGGGTTTTAACCCAAGGTTTTTTCATTGAATATATATATATTTTTTTAATTTCATTAATAGCAGGGTCATGATTTGAACCCATGTCTTTTGGGTCAAAGGTGACGGGTTTTGTCCACTGAACCCCACAGCAAACTTTGCAAAGGTCCTTCAGTTTCTTTATCTTTAGAAAGGAAGGAGGAAGATGCAAACATTTAGGGCTTCTCATTAACTCACATATTTTTAAGGGGAAGAACTTAGCGAATCAGTGCCCGGGGTCTGTTCTATGGATGGTAAAAAGCTACAAACTCAGAATTACTTAAAAAAATTGCTGAACAAACGTTTTGTAATACAGATATTTTTATCGGAGTGTGGGGGTGCACTGTGTGTACTTGCATGCCAAAATGAGGGGCTGGTCTGATTCCCCCCTTGCCCAGGCTGGTTCACCCCTCCCCCTCCTCCCCACCCAGGCTGATTTGGGATCCTAGTCCAGCTCTGCTCTTTGATCAGTCCTTTGTTTAACAGTGCTTGATGACAGGGTGATGATCCTCACAAAGCGCCCTTGCCATGGACTCCCATTTGATCATTTTCACCACATTATCACTGTTCTAAAGTTTGTGAATTGTGTTCAGCAGACCATGCATTTCAGCATTTACACCTCACAGTTACCTTAAGCGAGGGGAAATAATGAAAAACGGTTCTTGGAATGCGGGCAGTAAAGAGAATTTGTATACAACTAACACCTTTGAATGGAAGCTGCAATCCAAAAGCCGAGTGGACATAGCAATGTACACTGTAACTGCAAATAAATATACATTACATTGTATCCACTTCAATACATCATTTTCAAATCGCATTGGATAAATGCCTCAGTTTATAGTATCCTATCCCGATTCATCAGAACCTGTGCAATGGAATAGAAAGTCTTGTGTAATATTGTTCAGCTAAAAAAAGTGAAACTACAAACATCTATCGCACGCACTGTTCTGGAGAGTCTAACACACAGGACAAGCTCAATGTGAGGGCAGGCGTACACATACTTTGTACTAGATTTCACAGAAGAAAAGTCTTTCAATGCATCAGCTAGGCAATGACTTTGCTTGTCAATTGGCAGCAATTTTGCATCCGTAAACATATATTTTGACCACAGCAAGCCTATACTTGCTCTGAATTAGCCTGAGAATTTTTTCAGCTCTGTATAATAATTTCATGAATTGTACATTAAAAATGTCTGGACTTAAGGTGCAAACTATTCTTTCAGGGTTTTGGAAGCATCTACAACATTAGTCAACGTTCATATTGTTACTAATGTCCAGTCTACACAACTGAACATCTTAGTACTTAATCTATCACTCTTGTTAATGTGGCCGTTGACACTTCTTAATAAACTTTTACATCTTTCAGGGATACTCAAGTTGGACAGTTCACCAAATGAAAACACTACAGAGGCAATACTTGGGTTAGTTTTACCAACTGCAGAGGTGTTTATTGGAAGAGGTGTTCATTTTCAGATTCACAGTCCGCAAGTGTTGTTTTACTGGGGTTAGCTCTTGGACCTCCTGACAAATCAAGCGGGCACCCATCTTCATTCTTGCAGTAGCTCAGAGAATCTGCAAAGTACCGCTCAAGGTGTTCCATCCCTGTGGACTCATCTAGGTTTTCCAGGTCGCTGTCAGGCTCAGTAGTACAGTCTGATACATCCAAGTTGTGTGTAGCATCCGACTTTTCTTCGCGATCTTGTGATGAGAGATCCATGTCCCCATCTGGTTGTGAGCGCTCGCTGCACGGCTCCATATCCGATGACAGGCCATCCACACAAGGATCCGATGCGCAAGGGCCCATGCTGCGCTCCATACACTGGTAAAGGCTCTCACAGTTCAGCTCATGCGGATCGCCTTCTGGTAGACATTGCTGATGGATATTTGTGCCATATTGTTCCAGTCCTGTTTCTTTCTGCAGCAAGTGTTCCATCTGATTCTGTTGACCGCCTAACGAGCTTTTCTTTCTACGTGCTGTTTTCGCCCTACTTTTATTATGTGGCACAGCATCATGCACAGGCCCGGCCTTTGGCTTCTCCTGGTGTATAAAGTTGAGCATTTCTGCACTGTCGTCATTGTCAGGACCTTCAGAATTACAACCCAGGTCTTCTCGGAGGACATGCAACAGGTGGCGCATTTTATTCTGTTAACAAAGACGACAATAAATAATCTGCATACAATTATTTGAAGCCAATTTTTTACAATCAATATTTTTACTTTTAAATTGACCAAGCATTAACGGGATTAGAACACACATAAATAATAATGCACGGTGAAAGGCACAAAATCCTGCAATCTTTACAATCCGAGGGATTTTACAGCCGTAAACCCCAAAACCCAAAGGGTCGAGTAGTTTATGTTGCTGCAAAACCCAGAGGGTGTTAAATATTACATTTAACCATACATTATGCTATAAAAACATGATAGAAATATTTTCCAAAGAAGAGAACTAAAATGATCGAGTGTCTATTGGAAATATAAACAGATTGGAGATGTTTCATTTTGTGCTTTGCGACAGTGTTGTGTGCCAGAGTTGTATGCTGTGATGGGCACCAGTATTGTGTTGCATCAGGTACCAGTGACATGATGTATGCTAATGCTGTATTGTAGGCATAAATTGTGTGTCTGGGTTTTGTGTTGTGTATTGTGTGTCATAGGTGCCCCTGTTGTGATTTTGCTGTGTGGTGTTTTCCATAGTTGTGTGCTGTGCCATGTGATTTGTGTCATTGTAGTACTGTTCGCATTGTGTTGCTTGATACTGATTTGTGTTGAGTTGTGTTACCACACAATCTTTAGGCTACGTATGGTGCTTTTACCTTTGTAGACTTGATACAGCATAATTCCGGACCTACCTTGTTTCTGCCCAGCTTTCTCTCTTGCAGACGCTTATTTTCTTCTTTTTTGCGATCTAATTTTTTTTGCTTTTGCTTTGTGTTCTTCTCATGCATGTGTGCCCCTTAGTTGCTCTACAACGCCCTGATCTTTTCAATAAGCTCTTTGGTATCGATAATAAATACGTTGTGATCGACAAACCCCACACCTTCCCGAGAGAAGCTTCATGGCTAACACCTTCATGTTGAGGTTTGCGTTTAACAGAACCATGTGACCACTTTAACAAACTGCAAAGTGGGTTAGGCATACTAACCTCATCCAAATTGTGTCGATTTTGTTCCACGTGGCGCTCAAACACTCTTTCCAAAACCCTAGGAGGTAATGTAGACAGAAAGAATAAACCACACAAAGATTTCTAGATTGAACAAGAACCAATTCAACAAGCAGAAATCACTTTCCCAGAACCATGAAAAATGATTTATTTTAAAATGTATGTGATTCCAGTGCATTATGCTTAAACTTGGTACACAACCTAGAGCACATTTCATTTAAGTGGGGAGCCAAAAACCATAGGCACTATGAGGCCTTTTCCAATGCTCTAACCTCTCATCCTTGACCAGTTCTCAGATGGGAAAATTTACCATATTAGAGCAGTGTCAGACTGGGAACAAAATCTGAATTGAGCACTAGAAAAAATGTGGCCCACATATGAGAAAGAA
Source organism: Desmognathus perlapsus (assembly GCA_032275285.1). Lineage (NCBI taxonomy): Eukaryota > Metazoa > Chordata > Amphibia > Caudata > Plethodontidae > Desmognathus > Desmognathus perlapsus. Next base: position 3,610 of record JAUEJI010552533.1, read on the forward strand.
ATGGCCCAAAATATGATAAAAAGTTGCCCAATTGGGCTGAGGAAAAAAAAGTGGCCCACTTCAGGAGGCAAATAAAATTCAGGATTTGCCCGACTTGCAGGCCACCCCTGCATTAGAGGTGAAAGGGTTTGGGGGGGATAAGGGTGGTACGGCATACCTCCCTAATGGGTAGTAATTAAAATTTTGGGTCTATCACCCCATTTATTATTTTATGTTTGCACCCCCTCTGCTCAGTTCAGAGTACTCCTTTTGCAGATTACACTTACAATACAACACAAGCAAATATATTGGGATCGTGCAAAAAAATGCCTTGACATTCTTTCTGTACATTGCAGCATTTGCATAGTGCTACCTTAATATGGCAGGCCTAGTGACCTACCGTATTAATGCGCCCAGCTGCAGGTTTCAAATCAGGTTCGGCTGCTTTGAGCCCCTGCGTCAAACCCCACTGCTTGCAAAAGCTAGTGGCCAAAGCGACAGACGCACGGGTTGGCTGCGGAGCAGGAGCACTGGCGACAACACGGATAACGGCTTCGTGTGGGTGAAAGGGGTCACGCAAATATACTAATCACTTGAGAAAACAAGCATTATTAGTAATGCCAACCCTTTCTGGTGTGGTGCTACAACTACATATGACCACAACCTTTCTTCTGTACAGACCCTGTGTATACAGCTTTAGAACTCCTTAATAAAAGCATACTTTCATTCACAACATGCAGGGCTAAGACTGACGTGAAACACCGCAGAACAAATTATTAAAATACAAACGATTTTGTCTCACATGTGAAACCCGTAATTGTTCCCGATCCACAAAAGCATCACATTGGTTTTACTTTTACTTATTTCACATGCGCTATTCCCACTGAATTCAATGTGAGTTACACAGACGTAAAAAACCCTTGTTGAATTGTGCAGTGAGGTGAAAGAGTGAATGGCTAAGTGTGGGTAGCTGAGGCACTGGATGGGTAGTAAGATGAGAAAGGGCAGTGAGGATTCGGGTGATGTGAGAGAGCGGGTGAGCGGTTGTTGTGAGGTCAGGCAAGACCATTGGTGGGGTGCAGTGCGATAGAAGGTGAGGCAGTGGGTGGGAGTGAAGGTGAGGTGAGATAAGGCAGTTGGTGGGAAGGAGGGTGAGTCAGTGAGTGGGTGTTTGGGGAGAGATGAAAAAGTGGGTGAGTGGGGAGCAGTCAGAGGATGAGTCTAGTGAGTGGTGAGAGACAGTGGTGAAAAGGGTGATGGGTGGGCACCAGTGGTGAAAAGGGTAAAAAGAAAATTCAGTGACAAGCGGTGTCGTATCTGAGATCTGCCTCTCCGCAGAGCAAGGGGCAGCACACAGAAGCCATCGAATTCTTGTGCAGCTTTAATGCAGTTTTTTAAATCTCCGTCAGCGGAGCATGATATGCTGCATGCTCATTTACTTTGGGAGAGCATGCACGCTTAACAGAATGCCCTACGGATCATCCACAGGGCCCTGCAAATGAATTAGCAGCTGGGGCGTTTCCAGGAGAATCGGGGTTACAGCCCACACTGGCAGGAACGCATGAACGCTCAAAAACCCTTTTATTGCTCTTGTTAATATTGCAACAGTGCAGAGTGTAATTTACATTCTTCTCACTCTGGGCTGTTGCCAGGACACTCGGGGCTTTAACCGCCTTACCCCCTCCCTAACGACGCCTATGATTAGCTGGGACCTGTGGATGATCCGTCTGCTCCCCCTGGCTGATCAGATATTTCCAGGGAAAAGTCAGGATTCCGTTGGTCTACGAATTGAGTTGGAGCGTGTTCTGTAGATCAAAAAATGGCATTAAAATCAGGGTAAACAGGACGGGTAACACACGCATCACACACATAAGCATATACACACACACACGCATATATTATAGGACGGACATCCCACCTCAGAAATGTGAGCTTTGGGTGTGAGGTTCAAAGTGAAGATTATTTCTGTTTAAATTGGTCACGTTTTATGTTAATTATTCAGTAACTGCGGGATAAATGTGACGTTCCAGTCCTAGTACAAAGTCCAAACGAACAAGCTCGTATTGTGGAGCTATCCTGTATGTATAATTATAAAATGGGCCTAAAACAAATACCATCGCTACTGTGTTGTCTGCCGCTTTCAGACACAAAGGGGAGGCACCATCCTGCGTAATCAGTAATAAGAAATTGATACATATATCTCAGGGATAAACAATTACAGCCCCGGTGGTTTCTATTGCAACCGGTGTATCTACATGTTTTATCAAATACATAACGTGTGTATATTCTGAACCAATCTTTATTTTCTGCATAGGAAACCACTGCTTGGAGAAATGGCACGCCTACACTGACAGACAGCAAAGGCAGAACCAACACAAGAGCCTCTATACTCAATGACTCAATGATTAAATCCGGTTTTAGTGGGAGTCACTGAATAAATAAACTAAAAAACATGCTTACTATTCAGAAATGAACATCCTTACAAGTTCATATTCAGGAGACAGGGCCGGCCTTTAACATGGGCCAAACGGGCAGTCGCCCAGGGCGCCATAATAGCTGAATGGCTCAAGGGGGAGGATTTTTTTTTCCGGGTGCAATCAGGAAATTAGCTAAGTCAGGCTGTCGTGACTCTGGGAGAGCGAAGTGTCAATGTAAACTGTCAAGGGCCATTTGTTCTTTGCATTAGTTTTGAACACAAAAAAAATTGCTGCTTTTCTTGTGCATGCTGTGTGGGTCTGGTCGGCTGCACAGCAACTACAGATTGCCTACATGTAATTAAACAAGAAATAATGTGACTCAAAATATGCCATTTTACAAACGGCAAACAAAAACGTATGCGCAAGAACGTCACAGAAACCGATTCAAATAAATCCACCTCACCACTAAATATAAATACGGCAGGAGTCTCATCCACTGCCGCCAGCCCCACCTCCTTGATCCGTGTGGGATTGGGTGAAGCCACGCCTACTGCCAAACAGTAACAGCGGACACAGACACAACTGGCAGATTGCATTGTACTATATCCCCGCCCACCCATACGTCATGTACGCAGACATATTGCATCGGCCGTATTACATTGACTGTACCGCTGGCCCCGCCTGCATTCCCAGGCTCCACTGACGTGTCCCGCCCTAGGGGCTGGGGAAAGCGTGTGCATTGCACAGCTATTAGTGCTTTCCCATGACTGTTCACAGTACCCTTATGGGCGCATGCGCTAGCGCACCTGCATACCCAGAAAGGGGAACAGCGCTTTGGTAGACTGAGCCAGTATTTTCCAACAGTGGCACCACAATCCAGGCTGGCTTCCACAGCTTCTGACGTCATTCTTTCCATGTATGCAGGTCAGCCAATCAATCATTGGTTCTCAAACTAAGGGTCATCACCCTATATGGGTTGGGTCACTGGCTGAAAAATAGCTTAGGGTTGTTTGGGTCATGCAGACCTGATTTGAAGTAATATCACGTTAATTATGCCAAAAAACATTAGTGAAATTTTTGATGCTTGGTGGGGTTTCGTTTTAAAGATTTGTTGCTTAGTTGGGACCCAAAAGAAATATTTGTTCCTTAGCACGTCCTGGAATGAAAAAGAACCACCTGGTACCATTTGGAGGGGAGATCGAGATGACTCAGTACTCGTCTATGATTTTGCAAGGGGGACTCAGTCCCCCCAACAGGAAAATTTAAAAAAACAGGTGTTTATGCGCCCATAAAGACTGCTGTGAGTTACCTTTCACCTTTCCAGAGAGCTCTGCATACATTAAAACACATTTACATATACTTAAGGAGGCTTCTGAGCAGTTTAGGGATATGACTCCGCCCATTTCGATGCAAATTCAGATGGCGTCACTCTTAGCCATGACAGTCCCCCCTCCGAAATTTTTAGGAAATGGACCCCAAGAGCCTGTACATCATGACATGCATTTAACACTCCCCTCTCGTGTCTTGCGCTGTGCCTGTTTGCACGCGGGAGTTATGTTTATTTATGTGTAAAGCGCTTAAGCCCTCAGGCGTCAAAGTGCATAATAGTATTTTCTTGGATCTCCTGATAATAATTGGGACTGGCTACTTCTGCATGTTCTTGGAAGCCAGCAGACATGATTTTCTCTCGCTAAGAATGCAGAAGTCGCCTGTTCGCTATATAAAACAAATTAGTAATGCCAACCTTTCTGGCTAACGCCACCGGCCTCTAGACTCTGGGCTCATTGTTAAAAGTGAGGGTGGGAGTGCGTGGTGTCCATATACGCTGTGTTAAAGGACGGATCATTGGTCTCACAAAGGCCATTCGGCGAGCAGCAGCATAGAAGGCCTGGATCCCATCAACAACTCCTCCACTTGGGCACAGAGTGTGATCTTGGGTGAAGGACTACCTGTATCTCCGCCTCCTTACTTGCCAAACATGGATCAAGCAGGATACAGCATACAACAGTGCACCACTACCCAATACATTTTGTACACATCGTATGGACCTTTAAAAGATAACATAAAATAACAGTATAAAGAGGCACAGTAGGCGGCGGGAGCTCCTCTGTCAGTGCTGTTGGTTTGGCCTCTAATATACCCCTATTTCTCATGTTTCCTTTATATTTGAGAGCATATATAAAGCACCGGTGGTACAACCTATGCTTTCCCCCGCTTCTGGACTCTCAGTTCGTCTCACCTTTGACGCAGTGTCACCCACGTTATTTCGCGTTTGTAAATTCCGTTTTTGGAAATCTTTCGAGTGATCGTGAATTACGCAATCTATTTCCAAAATTCGCTGCACTGAACCTCTGTTCGGTGGAAAGCACCTCGCAGAGGCACTGAGTGCATGTAGCTCTGGCGTGCACATGGCCCTGGTCTCAGCCACAATGATGTGCTTGTGACAGAGGGTTACAAACAGCTTCTCTGCGGGAGGTAGCCAAACCCCTTCCCATTCACCTTAAATTATTGCATAATATTCAATTAATGAGGTTATTGGAGTGCAGGGAGGGAATCCTTCCGCCATTGCCCATCCATTACAGTGCCAGCGTGGCCTAAAAGGAAGTTTTGTAAAGAAAATCTGCCCTACCCCCACTCCCCCATGTCCAGGAAAGGGGGCGCATTGGCGAGGTGCTTTACAGAGTTCTGAAATATGATGAACGCCATCCGGGACCCCACTATCTGCGAGTCTCGAATAATGGTTGCTAAGCCAGTCTGCTTCCCATCCCTGGCCTGTCACGGAAGATGCATGGGCGAAGTGCAGCAGTCAGCACCCATGTGGTGATAACCCCCGGCTACCCGCCCTCACCCCAGACCTGCCCACAAACGATGCCTCACCGGCCCCAGGCAGCATATTCGGGCTGATTCACATAAGAGTTTCGTGCAAGTTACGTATTTCGTCCGCGTAAATCCGCTTAAATCCTATGAAATAAACAGGATTTATGCAGACTTACGCGGACGAAACTCTTTTGCGAATCAGGCCCATTGTACATAAAGCGCTTGTAAGGCGAGCGCGCACAGGGATAAGTATGGGCTGGTGGCCATAGGGCAGGTTTTGAACTATTGAAAGCCACATAATTATGCTCTGGTTCGCAGGCAATGCGGACAAACCCAACTAAGTAAGCAGAGATGCTGATTTCCAGCCTTACACTTCCCAATTTATTAACTGATATCAGTGGGATCCTCCTCCTCCGCCCCGCTCCTTCATCTCACGATGTATCAGATTGGGCTAAAATACGCCCACCAACACTAGAGAAGGACACAAACACAACAGCCACATCACATGGTATTTCAGCCCCGCCCACAAACACGCCATGTCCACCGACCATCTTGCATCGGTTTCAATACATTAAAGTTACCGCTGGCCCCACCTGCTATCCCACACCCCGCTGACGTGTCCCGCCCTATGCACTGGGGAAAGCGAATGCGCTGCACAGCTGTTTGTCTTTGCCCATCACCGTTCACATTACCTTTCGGCCATTGCTCACTACTCTCGCTATGACAGAAAGGTAACAATCGCAATTTGTGAGGGACACTGAAGACTAACGTAATCAACCAGAGCAGGGCCTCTCTTCCATAGCAACCATTCTCACTGTGTATTTGCCTACTAGCGGCACAAATGTATTTTTGTAACAGTTGCTACTCTATAGCACAGGGCTGTTGGCGTTGTTGGAGGAGACAGCAAGTCCACTCATCTGCTAATAGAATGCCCAGAAAAACTCCCTTTCCTGTTCAAATACGACTTCTGTAATGACCCATTCAGAAAGCCCACTGTTTTTTTGTTCTCTGCATTATTCATATAAAGGACGAGCATTTTCTACATTTGGGAGGCTCACAGAAATTCGTGCAGCCCTACTTTGTGCATGGCGAATTCTTCCCATGGATTTTGAGGTGTTCTTCTACGGCCTGCTTTGCCATTCTACTGACCAAAACTCTGCTGTCATCAGATGGATTCTAGTGGTATTGCAGCCATATTTTCTTTACCATGTGAGTGTGCACTAACTCTGCACTCTGCCACTCCACCGCAATTACCAGACTCTGCACCATACCACTGCTCCAACACTCGCTCTGCACCACACCCACGCTCACTCTTCACCTCAATACTGCACCGATACTCATTCTGTGCCACACCGATTCATGCATGATCACTCTGCACCACACCACATCACAGCACTCATGCTCTAACTACACCACACTACCTATCCCACTCAAACTCACCAGCACACCCGCTATTATTTACACCTCACCACTGCATATATGCTCACTCTGCAAGCCCACCCATGCCAACTGGCGAGGGTCTGTTGGGGCTGTGTTGTGGCAATGGTGTTCAGAGGGGAGCGGGGAAGTCTCCTCCGAAGAAAGAACAGGCAAAAACAAAAGTGCTGTGTGGTTAGGCGGGGAGCGATGCAGAGTTGCAATAGGGGGGTGCGTACCTCACTGGCACAGAGTCAGTTGGAGGATGGGGCACTGTCTGCATGGCAAAATTGATGCTGTGTGAGCTGGCAGGAGGCCGGCAAGATGCTGGGTTGGTGGGCAGTGCTGTGTCAGTATGGGAGTCGTGAGTGCCAAAACTGGGGAGAAAAGGGTGGCATTGCAGTACTGTCTACTTTGGGGGATGGGGAGGAAGTGGACAGCTCATACTGCAAAATCCTGATTTCTTGAAGAGGCGAGGCCCAACGGAGGAGTGCAAACGCGCTTCCAGTCAGTAGTGCGGAGAACTAGCCCAGAAGGCAGTCGGCTCCCAATTAGCCATGTTTTGCCCCCATTGATTGTGGGCGCATTTCCGCTGCAACAGTTTTGGTGTTTCGCTCTCAGGCATGACCCAGAAAGACACCAAACAAGATAATATACAAGGAAAGCCGCTAATGGCAAAAAATGGTTATCTTCTTATATGATATTAAGGAGAAAGTATTTGGACACATGGTGGTGCGCAGCACTGCTTGGCTTCACCTACTTGGAAAAATCATTATTAATACCAGTTAACATGACGTTCAGGCAAATAATGTGGAGAGGGGCATAGTCTAAAGTTGGAAATGTGGGGCAAACTGAAATATAGATTACTCATGCACTGTTGGTCTAACTAATTACTATAGGTTTGCATACTCGGCCTTGCTTACCCCCACTGTAATATGTGATTATCATTTTTGTATTTAAAATTGCCAACTAGCCATGTTTCGAAATCTGACCTGTTAGAAAACAACCCGAGTGTCAGGATTTCATTGGTGACGTCAGCAACAAATTGCAGGTACTGCAGTTTTTCTTTCCTGAAATGAGAACGCAAAGGGTATTGTCACTCTCAGAAACAAAGTAGTTCTACAAATAAGAAATTAGAGCAGAAATTGTGTATTTAATAGACCTCTGAATTACCTACTTTAACATCACTAAAGGCCAAACATAGCAATATGCATCAGTAAATGACTGGATATGTACGACCCTGTGATGGGCAGGAAAGGCCTTTCAGATATCGCAAGATCCTTAGTTTTAAACGGAATGTGGTGTGCAACAATACCCATTACAGACAATTTGCTGGAGTTTTATTAACAAATGTGAGGAATGTGTTGGTATGAACCACATATCTTAGAGGAACTAATTTCTTTCTAATAATGTCACTACAAAGTGATTGCTGAGTCCGTTGCTGGCGATGCCCATTAGAATCCTATATCCATATCCATTCTTGCAAAGAACATTCACAAATGCATTTAGTCGCCCTATTGCCTGCCTATTTTTGACCCACAACCCACTTTTATTCAGTGCTATTGCTCTGCTACGTGTGACCGTCTCTGACTTTTTCCAATTAATTTAGCATTTTAGCTACATCTAAGGTAGTCTTTAATTGTACCGAGTGACATACTTTCTAATGTTAAGTGTGACCTCCTTTCCTTCTTACTTGCATCATTGCTCCTTCTAGAGTTCTATTCCACTAAATATCTTGTGCATCCTGCAGAATCTTACGATTGGTGCAGAAATCTGAAATCAAGAGCTGCCGCCTGATCTATCACAAGGACATCACTGCCGCTAAAGCCAACTATTTTACAGCTCGCATCACTAGGGCCGCTTCTACCTCTAAAGAACTTTATCAGGTCCGCCACGGCGGAGGCCACCAGGACCAGTAGGGGCTTTCATGCTACCATCTCAGCCCCTGTGCGACTCATTGGCAAATTTTTTTACGCAACAGATTGCTATTAATCGGAATACCATCTCCAGTAACAGGCATTCTGCTTTGACATTTTGCTCACGTCCAGACCTGGATCTTGGCCTTTGCCCCCCTTCTGGCTCGACCTGGTCTTCTTTTGCCCCAGCATCTGTTGAACAGAACGCTAAGATCATTGCCAGCCTTAAGTCTTTATCCCCTCCTGGGACGGAAACGGGACCAGGGGTCGCACACCTGCCCTTCCGCACAAATACACCACCTAGTTCAGGGCCTTGGGCGTGCAACGCGCAGAGGCTTATGAGAAAACTAGTTTTTTTTTTAAATAACTGGGATCGTCCGCCCTTATGTGTAGACAACAAAAATGCCACAAAAAGAAAGCAATCGACTCGGATCTTTCAAAACAAAGACACTTCTTTATTAGCTCAAAAATAGGTAAAATACTTTAA
>JAUEJI010563594.1:0-12621 GCA_032275285.1 Desmognathus perlapsus
TGGATAACTATGTGTTCACCAGCTGGAATTGTCCTCGTTTTATCAATAGTCTGAGGCACACGTCACTTTTTACCACCAGCCACAGGGCCTTGTTGTAGAATTGGATGCAGTAACTTGATGCCTTCACAGCACCCAGGGGCCCCCTTTTGATGTTGGATGCCATTCCCAAACATGAGCAAGTGGGCACTTTAAAGGGGCAGTGTCATAAACCAAAACAGATGGCAAATTCTGAGAATATCTAGTACAACTGTCATGTGCTGCACACATAGAGCACACCAATTGTTGCTGGTTTGCATATTTGAGCTTTTAATTAAGATTCTATTCTTTTCATCTGTATGTGAAATATTCAAATGTATGAATAAAAAGTCCCATGATCATTGTCGGTTAAGTGTGCTGTTCTCCTCTGTGCTGCCATTGAATATCTTTTCAAGTCCATGGGTACACTTCTGGTGTGTTCATTCACATATCTGTGCAGAAAAGAGGCTTTTTGAGCATAGTTCCCAGTTTCACCACTATATGGCAGTAAAGTATATGGGAGGTGCACTTTTTAAAACTTTTTTTTTTTTAACCCTGTGACTGAGTTTGACCAGGTCTAAAATATTTTACAGGCTCCGTAACTCAACAAGCAACAATATTTTTGGAAAACTATCAAAAGGAAGTATAGGCAGATTTTAATGCTCTCGACATAGACCCTTTGTAGTTAGTGAGATATCTGGGCTCCTTTAAAGGGGCAGTTCACCCCACCATTGTTATTTTTTCATTTATGGCCCTGATTACGAGTTGTGCTTTAAGTTCCGAAACTTGAGGTAATACCAGTTTACAATGGCCCTGATTACAAGTTGGTCGGTAATGGACTTTTAGTGGTAATTACCACCAAAAGTACATTACCGACCAACTCGTAATTGGTCGGTAATGTATTTTTGGTGGTAAAGTACATTACCGATCAATTACGAGTTGGTCAGTAATGTACTTTTGGTGGTAATTACCGTCAAAAGTACAATACCGACCAACTCGTAATCAGGTGGAGTTTCGGAACTTAACGCACAACTCGTAATCAGGGCCATGGACTGCAGTTGAGGTCCATATGGAGGTAAATCTTCCCTCCAACAATAATATAGCCCTTGGCCTTCGGCCTCGGGCTATACAATTGTTGTCTGGAAGATTGACCTCCCTCGGGCAATAAAATCCCTATATGGACCTCAACTGCAGTCCATATTTTATATATATATATATGACGAGTCCGTTCTGGCCCTCTAGACGGACGAAAATGGACAGTTTTCTTTGAGCTGTTGCTCGTGTGTAAATTTTTTGTTTCCACCTGTGTATTCTGCCTTTTTTCACTTGCGTTGACAAATTGAGAAAATTGAGAAAATAAAGAGACGAGATCCAACTCGTCGTACACTGACTTTCTGTGTACGTTTTTTCTTTCCTTTTTTTCTGGTGGGTTAGCATTCCGTGCTGCTGTTGCTCCCGGTGGGGTGCTGAGTTCCTGTCCTTGTGTGCGCGGTCTCCTGCTGGAGCCACGCAGGTTGCTAGATATATATATATATATATGTATATATATATATTTTTTTTTGGGAACCAAGATGGCGCCTTCATATGCAAATCTGTACATGGGAGCCTTCGAATTTGACTTTGCATGGAGCAACAACTTTCAACAATATGTGGACAAAATTGTACTTTGGATCAGATTCATAGACGACATCTTCCTTATTTGGCAGGGCAATACAGAGGATCTCCAACAGTACTTTGAAATACTCAACAATAATGCATTAAATCTCAAGTTTACCATCACACACAGCGCAAATTGCATTGAATTTTTAGATCTTCAAATTACTGTCAATGATAACACCTTGCAAACCAAAAATTTTCGCAAAAAAACTGCTGTCAATTCAATCCTACATTTCACCAGCTCACACCCTACGAGCCTGAAAAACAGCATTCCCTATGGTGAATTACTAAGGATTCGAAGAACCTGTACACAGGACCAGGACTACAACACACTAAGTCAGCAATGTTGTGATCGCTTAAGCAAACGGGGATATCCCATTAAAATTCTAAAAAATGCCCAAATGAAGGCTGGCAATACCCAAAGAAAAGATTTATTGCACAAAAATGAAAAGAGCAGAAAAACAGATGAAACAACACATAAATCCAACCAAACGCCAATACGGCTTATCTTAGATTATGCCAAGGAACACTGGCAGACCAGACAAATTCTGACAAAATATTGGCATATCCTTAGTGCAGATCAAGATTTGGCACCATTTGTTGGCAGTGGACCCTCCATCTCCTACCGTCGAGTACCAACACTGAGAAACCGGTTGTGACACCAAAATAAAAAACCCCAACAAAAAAACTGGCTACAGAAACGAGCCATTGGTTCATTTCCCTGCGGAGATTGCAATATGTGCGAATTTGTGAGCACAAATTCACAAACCTTTCAAAGTCGCAAAAGCATCGCATTTAACATCAACTGCCATATTGACTGCAATAGTCTCTTTGTTATTTATCTAGTCACCTGCACATGCGGACTAACTTACGTGGGAAGCACAAAACGAGAGCTCAAGCTACGCTTACAAGAACACATCAGAGGCATTAATAACAAGGATAGAAAACAGCCCCTAACAGATCACTTTCTGAAATATCATTCTGGAAAACTGTGTCTAACTTTCCAAGGCATTGACTGTATCACCAAAGCAACACCTGGAAAACCCATGATTCAGACACTTCGGCAAAGAGAGGCTATGTGGATTGCACGCCTCAACAGTATTAACTTTGGCTTAAATGAGGATCACGAACTTAATGTGTTCTACAGCAATGAGAATTTAAGATAAGAACTGTGCTTCTTGTGCCTTGGTATAACCCGTATCCGACAGTGATACTACAATATGCTTATCAAAACTGGGGTATATGCGTATGGGCAACTGTTTCTTGTTCCATGTCTTATGAAATTCTGCCTTTTATAAAAAACATAATAAACATGTAATCACCACGTATCCAAGATATACACTAGATTGTGGTAAACTGATTCTTCTGCAAAGTCAAACATTACGTGACAAGTCACGTGGAACAAATTTAATTTTACACATAAGGGAGTACTCTGTAACACGTACATTCGATCCTTCACTTTACAGTTCTGATGTTGTAATTCTTATGCTAACACACTGCCCTTAGTAAAACATGCGCCATTGTAAAGTTAACTTTGTTTTTATTATGTCCCCTTGTCTTGAAATAAACGTGTTGTTTGATAACCATAATCCACCGTAGGCACCTGGTTTTGCCGGGACCACCTATTCATGAGGAGAACACTTAGCTTCCCAGAACAAAGACAAAACTTCTTAAACTTTTGTCTCCTAATACCTCTTTCCAGTCGCACACAAACATCTTCGTATGTAACAAAATCCAGTAGAGTGCACTGTCTGAAAACGTGTCCTTCGTGGCAACTTCCGGTTTCCGGCCTGTGCTCTAATTTGCACGTCCGGCTCCTTCTTTCAGCGCCATACTACTCTTTAAGGTAATATCCAACAAAACTACAAACATGGCGCACTGCGTTTTCAGTTTACTTCAAACGTGCGTGTACCCTCGAGTATATTTCTCATTCACTGATTATTCTTCACAAATCACATATAAAACAAAGAGCTCAAACTTGTCCTTTATCAACTTTAAAAAAGTCTTTATTAACTTGGCAGCTAACTACTCTTTGCAATGATCGGGAAGATTACAAAAATTACTAGAAAACTACCAAAATGGCGACTCTCGGGTTCTAACAAACGTAGCATTTTATGACACAAAACTACAAACATGGCGCACAAGATTTCAGTCATATTCCCTAATTACAAAACTAATTGCTCATTAACCGAATGTGCACGGGTATTTAAACCCTTGTATGCTATCCCGACTTCATTCGTCTTTCACTGCACGAAGGTGCGGTCGACTATTTTGGTGTGACCCGGATCCGACTTCTTCGAGGTAAGCTGTGCTACGGCACCTTTTGCCAATTCACGTTTTAGTTTCTTGTAACCTGTATATTCTTCCACCCCACCATCTGGTTCTGGGAACTCAGTATATGCTTTTATCTCTTCACTTTAGGCATTTGTGCCTTTGAAACCCTCTGCCATCAGGTTGTGACAACATAACTATCAAATTATTCATTGCCTCGTCGTGTATCATCTACACACCAACAAGCAAGTAAGCCTAATCTCCTCAAAAATACTCTGTGAACTACCAAACTGATACACATACACACACACAAATGAGCAAACGAAAAGTAATGTAATTGAAGCACTCTGTACTGTGATGTAAATATTATGCACATGTATAGTTTTATACTGCTATGTTCTATATTCTATTTTCTTTTTCACTTTGTACATACACCTTTCTCTTTTTTTCTAGTGGTTACTTTCTACTAAATGCCCTTGACAAAGCTACATAGTAGCGAAACGCGCGTCGGGCTGGATTGTTTCATGAGAAATTTTAATGAATGACATCAAATGTCGGATTGAAATGTAACAAAACATTGGATCATGTGATACGTCTAAAAAGGACACAAATAAAAGATATATGTTTTTATCAAATTGCTTTGACATAAGAAGTCATTACTTGCTTCTGAAATGTGAAACCCATAGGCGCCGGCTGAAATTGTACAGTTGTGATAAATATATATATATATATATATATATATATATATAACATCAGCGTCCAGGACGCAATGCGGCAGGATACTCTGCAATGAACAGTAGTGCACAGCACAGTGCCTGCTTCAAGGGACACAGCGAGACAGAAGTACGCTTCACACTTCTGCAATTATAAAAAAAAATTGTTCTTTATTCTTGTTCTTCTCCAGAAGTAATAATGCAAAAATCAAAGTGACACAAAAATATATCAGACCCAGTCCATTTTCGTCCGTCTAATTCCTCCCAGAACGAACTCGTCAGTGGAATTGTACCCAAAATGCACTGGTTCAAACCTTTAAAGGTATCACATGTCATTACACAACGAATCACTATGCTTTATTGTGTTTATATGACTACTAGTGTTTAAATGTTTCTTATATAAGCACAACCAATTGAGTCTGATTTGAAAATCTTGGTGAAATAGATACCAACATGATGGAGTATGTTAGTTAACCATAAAATATTAACTCTGCTTTTACACACTATTCACAGTCAAATACAGCAGACCTTGTTAACAGTAAAATACAAATCTACCAATTAGGTCAACAGTTCATTGCAATTGTTTCTTAGAATATAACATACTCTAATCATGAAAAGAAAGACCTTATTAAGGCTCAAACTTAATTCCTTCGTGATATACAAATTAATCCATATCATTATGTCATGCCTTGGGTACTCCGTATGGTTAAAAACACCCATTTGTGAGTGATTTAAAATCATACCAACTCATAATCTCTTAGAAGAGAGACAAAGAAAAAGGGCAAAGAGATTTTTTACATGAACAAAAAATATATATATACAAAAACAGGGAGAGAGGGGGAATTCTCAAGAGAACTCATATTGACTTATAGGAATGACCACAGGTTAGTGCTAGAGTTAAGTCCCTTCGGCATTAGGGTATCCAATTCTAGAATTAATTTACATTCCAATCTTCATAAAATTAACTCATAATTGCCACCCCTGGATGATGCTTTTACTGCTTTAATGCCAAAATATTTCACACAAGTAGGATCACTGTTGTGTACTTTCTCGCAGTGAACTGCCATTGCATATGTTCTATCTTTATTTTTTATGGCACGTCTGTGTTCCACGATTCTCTCAAAAATGTCCCCTCCTGAACTCCCAACATATTTGAGGCCATATGGGCATACCAACATATATACCGCATATTGTGTGTCACAAGTAATACATTCAGTAATGCGTTTCTTATGAATTGAAAAATTCCCTTCATAGGTTTTAACTTTATAGAGCGTTTTGTTGCACGCTCGACACTTTCCACAGCTAAAAAACCCCATAGTATCAAGCCAATTGTTTGTACGTACTTCTGTTGATAGGTGGCTTTGAACCAATAAAACTTTAAGGTTTGAGGCTCTTGTAAAGGAGAACATAGGTCTATTTGGTAAGATATCACTGAGAGCAGGATCAGCCATTAGTATTGGACACTTCTTGTAAAATGATTGGCAAACTTTAGATGCCGCCTTACACGGTTTGAGTACCATTCTGATTGATTGGATTTTATCAGATTTCTTCAAAGACCCTCTCAGGATGTTCTCTCTGGGTTTTGTTCTGCTACGATTGATTCCTGAATAGACAATTTTCTTTGGGTAACCCCTATTCAAGAAATTGGATGCTCGTGCTTCCAACTGTTCTTCCTTAACATTGGCCTCACTGCAATTCCTGGCGATCCTTAAACCTTCTGAGTAGGGGATGTTCCACTTACACGCTGCAGTATGACAACTCGCAGCATGTAACAAAGCATTAGTAGCTGTAGGTTTACTGTGGGTTTTCGTTTGGATCTGGTTGTCTAGAATGTAAATCTCAAGGTCTAGATAGGTTAGAGCTGGAAAAGCAAGGGATAAGTATCAAATTTAGATCATTATCATTTAGATCATTGATAACTCGTTCGTGTTCCCTCTCCAGATCAGAAAAAGGTCCTCGATGTATCTAAGATACAAAGTGACATGTTCATATAAGGGGGAGTGGTATACCAACATTTCTTCCCACCACCCCAAGAACAGGTTGGCATATATATATATATATATGTTTTTGTCCGTGGCTTCGGCACGGACGAAAACAGATGATGTGAGTGGTCACACTCCGTCATCAGTCTGAATTCCTGCTAATCTTTTTGATTTCTCTCTCCCCTCCTCCTCCTTTCCCCTCTCTTCGCCTTTTTCATGTAATTAATTTTCACAATTTTTTTCCCTTTTTTTGGCTTGAGAGTTGTATTTATATCATTTTTTTGTAAATAAAGCAGTTTTTGGCTATTTTGCTCACCTCTTTCTTGTGCATGCCTTTTTTCAAACCACTGCTTTCATTTTTTCCCTTGTTCTCCTGGTGGCCCACGGGGGAGCAGTGTTCCCGTGTTGAGCATGCGCACTCTCGAGCAGAGTTGCGCTAGGTAGTATTGATATATATATATATATACATATATATATATATATATATATATATGTGAATTCATAAGGTTAAGGCGCAATTGCAGTCATGATGCCGTATTCCGGTGTGAATCTCAGACTATGGCACAAAGATTTATTGAAAGGGGTTACAGCAAACAGCTAGTGAATCAGGCACTTTCTAAGGTATCTTCCATGAGCAGGGATAGCCTTTTGAAAGAAAAACAGAAAAAAATCCAACTTAGGTATGGAATGTCCAAGATTTATTACCACCTATAATATGGACACTTCCCGTACGAATGCGATTATACACAAGCATTGGTAGGTTTTATGTATGGACCCTGATTTGAATGAATTGATTCCCGATAAACCTCTGTTCTCTTTTCGTAGAAATCGCAATCTGAAAGATTTACTTTGCTCAAGTGAATTCAAAAGATGTAAATCTAGATCTAATCAAACACTGTTAACATCTTGTATTCCCAAGGGTTTCTTTAGATGCACTAAGACTAGATGTAAAACATGTACCTTTACAGAAAACCGAAAGAAGACCTTTTCATTTAATGGTTCCCCCACCTATACGATTTGCCATGCCCTGACATGCACCACGGAGTTTGTGGTATATGTGATTGAGTGTGTTTGTGGGCAGATTTACGTGGGTAGTACCGTAAAACAGTTTAAGGAACGCATGTTACAGCATCTTAGGGCGATAGAGAACAATGATGCAAAATATCCCCTGGCTGTGCATTACAATAATGAACATGATAGCCGAAACATCAAGATTAAACTGTTACCTATTGATTGGGTTGCCCCTTCGAATATAGGTGTAATCGCGAACTTGATCTACGCAGGTTGGAAAGCCTTTGGATCCTGCGATTACAAGCGGTAAAGAAAGGTCTTAATCTTGATTCTGAACTATATGTTTTTGTATGACACTGGAATCTGTTGTTTTTCTCCTGTTTTTATTGCTCACAAGTTTTTGGAAGACAAACAAGAATTAGATACTCTTTGAATTTGAGATTGTGACTCTACTATCCATTTTCCATCTAGACAATGACATTCATTTGTGGGTTCTTTATATGCATTAGCACTTTACATCTGCCTTCATATATAATTTTTCCTATTATGGTAAACATTTTTATAAGATTGAAGTTTATGCTCTGACCTGAACTGTGATGAGGTAGTGAATGTAATTTGCACTTTATGCCTGCTAGCACTTTGTTTGTAGACATCAATACTGATGATGCTCTAGGTACCAGTTTTTGGTATTGTGAGACATTTAATGTCTTGTTCTTTCTCTTCTCTATAGCCAGGTAGCGACTGCATTTTTGCACTTTATATCTACAAGCATCGATTTGTTTTACTAAAAATACAGACATTGTCCCTGATGAGCTAGCGAATGCATTTTGCACTTTATATCTTTTCTATTAGAACTTTATCCTTCTTGGAGTAAGATATAAAATGCATTTTGCACTTTATGTTCATGATCATAAATCACTTTTTTGATTAAGAACAATATATGTTTTCCTAAAAAGGTAGTAGACGCAGTTTTACACTTAGCGCTACAGAGATTTTAATGAGACATGAGGCACTTTATGTCCTATTGATTTTCCCATAGAGGTTGTTTTTAAAATGAAGTAATACATGTATCTCTTCAGAACGCCACACTTACCATCATTTATTCTATCTCTGTATATTCCATGTACTCCGTTAGTATAATCGAGTATATCTCGAAAGTCAAGACCTTTTGTAACTCCGTTTTCCACTGCTCTATCTAGATTCCTTTAGGAGTTATTTTGAAAACATGATGGATGCCTTGGGACGTATATGAGTGTATACTGATATGGGACTATGCTAGAAAAACAATTTATGCTATAGCGGGGAAGACCCATTTGAACATTTATTTTAGTATTCATTTTACCAACTCACCAAAGATTGTCTAATTTTGAATGTTGTCCTCTTCAAATAAGTGTAACATATGGTTTTGACGAAATATAACCTGATGTTACACTATACAGGATATATCCTAATGTATAATCCAGTATTTATGATGTGAACTGATTATGGATTTCCTATTACAAAATGGCGGTTTTCCTAACCAACCACAATGCGAGTATTAGCACAGCTTCTCTCTTTTTTTTTTCTTTTTTTTTCAAATCAAATCAAATTTATTTTATATATAACTGTCCAAGGACAGAGGCGCACAAATTACACGAGGTTTCAAGGCGCCCCATAAAACCCCGTTACACCACCCGAAACCACCTTAAAAGTAAAAATAAGGAATAGAAACAAAAACTAACCAGGGGAGGACGAATCCCCTGGCAACCACCCATGCCTCCCTGCCGATGAGGCCACTGTCTCGGGGGCCCCCTCTGGCCCGCCCCCCACCCCAATCTCCCACCATAATGACAGAGAATGGTCTAGCCACCGTAATCAGGTACAGTCCAAGTAAAGGATGGAACATGAGAGAAAGATGAGAGCCTAGGTAGAGCGAAGCTCGGCAGAGGCCCGGTCCAGCCTCATGAAATGCCTCTTGATCTCCCTCTTGAAGAGGTCCAGGTGCCTGGAGAGGCGCAGGTGAGACGGTAAGGAGTTCCACCAACAGGCGGAACGGTATGTCATCAACCTGCCACCTCGGCGGGCCCGCGAGAAGCGGGGAACCACAACACGGCCAAGCAGATGCGAACGCTGGACTCTAGTGGAAGGTCTCCATGCAAAACGGTTCTGGAGATACGTGGGGCCCTGATTGTGGAGGGCTCTCCATGTCATGACCAGACATTTGACTCTTACCTCGTCCGCGACGGAGAGTCACCCCAGGGATCTGCGTGCCTCGGATACATGATCCGATCTTCTCAGCCCCACCACCATCCGAACGGCTCGATTTTGAATTTTCTGGAGCCGATACATCTCCCTCGCTGGGGCCCCCGCAAGAAGAGCGTTGCAGTATGACACCCTAGACAACGCCAACGCTCGCACAAGGTGGCCCGCTGAGCTTGAGGGAGGAGCGGCATCAGAGCTGACAGGCCGTTGAGCTGGTGGTGAGCCGAGCTGGAGATGGCAGACACCTGAGCCGTGACCGATCCCGAAGAATGGAAGCGGACCCCCAAATTCCGCACGGCAACGGATGGAACGGGACTCAAGCCGAACGAGTCTGGCCAGGGAACAGTCAAAGGATGTTCAGGACTGGGCTGGCCGAAAATAAGGATTTCTGTTTTCGACTCGTTCAGCTTGAGCCAGTTAGTACTCATCCACCTCCGAATCCTCTCCAAGCAAGGAATTAGCCGTGCTCCCCCTCCTGCGGTTTGATGAAGGTCGACAACCAGCTGTGTGTCGTCGGCATAGGCCTGGCAACTCAGCCTGGAGTCAGCCAGGATGTCCGCAAGGGGGCGCATGTAAATGTTAAACAAAGTCGGAGACAGCGCCGACCCCTGGGGGACGCCACAGGTGATCGGGCTGAGCTCCGACCTCGCTGCCCCGATGTGGACTTGCTGTGTGTGACCCTGCAAAAATGACCGGAACCAGTCCAGGACCACCCCCGATAGCCCCGCCGTGCACTCCAGGCGATCCAGAAGGATCCCGTGGTCTATGGTGTCGAACGCCGCGGAGAGATCTAACAGCACAAGGGCGGCAGGATGATTCTGATCCAAAAGACCTGTAATCCGCTCCTGTATGTCAACCAGTGCTGTCTCAGTCCCTCTCCGCGGCCGGAACCCTGACTGGAGGTCGTGCAGCACACAGCGGGACTCGCAGTGGGCCTGGAGCTGAGGACCGACCACAGCCTCCGCGATACGAGCCAATAGTGGAAGTTGTGACACTGGTCGCAGGTTAGAAAACACCGCCGGGTCTGCAGTTGGTTTCTTCAGCAAGGGGGTGATGAGACCCCTCTTCCAAGGCTCCGGGACCCTGCCATCTGCCAGGCTGGAGTTTATGACGATGGAAATGTCATCTACCAGAGCAGGAAGGATGGTTTTAACCACACGAGTGGGGAGTGGGTCAAGAGCTGAGGAAGAAGGGCCCATGCTGTTGATAATGGTCGAAAAAGCGACAGCATCTGGTAAGATAAATTCGCAGAGCCGTTCCTCAGGCCTCCAGTCTCTGCCCCCAGACCCGGGATGGTCGGCAGAGACTTCTACCTTGTTTGTAAATAGACTGGTCACGTGTTGTTTTTTCACCAATGGATGTTGAGTTGTGGCTTTTTAATGTTTTGCTTCACTACACTGTTTGGCCCGAGGAAGCGAGACCGTGTCTCGCGAAACGTGTGTCGCCATGTTCGTTTTTATTGAAGATGATCGCTAAATAGAGAATGGATTTTTGATATATTTACAAAAAATCTTTTTGGCTTCCTCATTGGATCATTTCTTGCCTCCTGAGAGCTGTTGCGGTGTGGAGTGCGAGCTCGCCTTTGCTGTGGTTAGCTTTGGCTGCCCTTGTGTTGTGTATATATTTATATATATATATTTTTTATGGTTATTTTATTTAAATATGTATACTACTGTTGTTTTTCCATCATTTTGATGCTCCAACTATTGATTTTAATTCTCATGAGATGTAAACAATTTTCTATGCTTAATATTTTTTTTCTATATCTCACCCAAATTTATATTTCTTTCCTCAGCTATCGAATACAAATGATGACAACCCAAAGGGCTTCCAGCTTTCTGCTCTACTTTCACTGGTTTCATATCTTCTGCTCCAAGGACTTATTCCCTGAGGTGTTCATGGAATTTTCTTCATAGTTGTAAGGATTTCAGGTTGGGGTACTTATCTTTTCGAAAGAGGACTACTATATTGGTTACATTACCTTTTGACTATGGACTTGGCTCCTATTGGTTATTCTTGATAATGTGTTAACACTCCATGGTTCTGTTTAGTGTAGTTTTTTGTTTTCTTCCTACTGTGTGTTGGCAATAAAGAAAGTATATGGCATAATACTCGTGATTTATACCAAATCATCATTTTATTTCTTAACTTATTCCTAACTTTCCAATTTACATGCATGGTATGCTGCCGGAGAGATAAAAATGCCTTACTATCTATGAGATTTTTATGGTAATTTATTTGCATTATTAAAATGCAGTTTAGCCCCATTTACATTCACTTTTTCAAAATTCTGTTGGGGCAAAAAAAACCAAAATCCCTGTGAGTGGGTCGTGCTCCCTCGCTCTCTGCACTTTTGGAAATTGTATGTTATAGTGCCTCGGAAAATGTTGTCCCCCTTCATCCCCCCACACCCTGCAAAAATGAATGTGGGTGCCCATGCTGCAAATATGTCTTAAACTCTGTTCTACCAATTCACTAGTTTCACAAAGTTAACTCTTATCCAGTCTTTCACCTTATCTCCTATCAACGTGATCAAAGTGCTTTAACCCCTTGTGTGCCAAGGACGTATTGTATACGTCCTTGGCAAGCATCTATGATGCGCCAAGGACGTATACAATACGTCCTTTCCCCCATTGCTGTTTGGGGGCCCACAGTGTGGGCCCCCAAACAGCAATGCACGGGGAGGGGCCGGAAAGCGAAGGGGGACAAGTGCCCCGTTCGCTTTCCGGCCC
>JAUEJI010574665.1:0-12548 GCA_032275285.1 Desmognathus perlapsus
CGACGCTCTTCCGATCTCTGAGCGGCGGCAATGCCCCCGGGCTCCATTTTGGGGAGAGGTGATCCCTTTGTTCTGAGCCATGAGCCTCAGGCAAAATGTATACCTCTGAGTCACATGGCAGTAGTCACAGAAAGTGACCCTGCACCCAACCTGACTGTTCAAGTCAGTCACACACACTCTGTCTTTGTGCTATAAAGAGTTTAAAACTTTTCATAGACATAAAAGACACACTAGGCGGTTGTTTCACAATTGCCGGTTCAGGTATAACTCCACAGCTTGAGCCTGGGGAAATCGATCTCTACCCAGGGAAAGGGTAGGGGATGACAGGGGAGACCATAACGCGCATTTCCAGCTGCAGGTCAAAATTCTTAGGGATCGTGCATAGTCCCCCTAATTGTGCCAAGTGGTCATCTGTGTGCTTTTACCACGACTGGGTCCAAATTGCCCCGGTTGGGGCAAAGTGCATGCTGGAGAGGGCTGACTTAGTTCTCAGGGTCCTAAAGATCCTGAAAAAGTCAAAAAGACCTCTCAGCTAACTGGGCAAAAACTGTGCCCGTGGCCTAACACTAAGTCAAACACACCACCTGTACCGGGGGTCCTCTGGAACCCAGAACAAGCAAAAAAATTCAAACAAGTCTGACATAAAAAAGTATTGCCCTGACACGCATCATGGATGGGGAGAGGGAAAGACTCCCTGGGAGATTCCTTCCTCATACCATGGGACCACCTTTTAATGTATGCATTTCCTCCCCTTCCCATGCTTTCAAATCAAGTGATTTTCAAATTCCATAAGACTTGAGGTTCCAGGATGGTGCTGATAGCTCCAAATCGCATTTGGTTCTTGGACCTTCTTGCCCTATCGAGTTTGCTGCCCCCGAGTCTCCAAGACAGGCAAGACCTCTTGATCCAGCAGAACAGGATGGTCCTCCGTCCCTCCCCACAATTGCTCAA
Organism: Desmognathus perlapsus; assembly: GCA_032275285.1. NCBI lineage: Eukaryota > Metazoa > Chordata > Amphibia > Caudata > Plethodontidae > Desmognathus > Desmognathus perlapsus. Next base: position 952 of record JAUEJI010574665.1, read on the forward strand.
CTTAGGAGCTTGGAGCCTGAGGACCTTTCCTTAGCCCACTGTGATATCTCAGATGAAAACCTTTGTGTCATCAAAGCAGTGCACAGGGACTCCACTCGCTCTCTCAGTACAGGAGTAAGTTGTTGCACTTCTGCCACTGGGCATTAGAGCATTAGAACAATCCATTAAGTTGTGACATTGACCCTGTGCTGTCTTTTGTATCATTACTTGCTGAATCGGGTTTAAAGACACAATCGTGCCAGACTTATTTGTCAGCTATTGGAGCATACAGAAATACAGTCTTCTACATTCTCACTACAAAATGCGGTGGTGATACGCAACTTTGATGGACTTAATAACTTATTCCCTTCTGTGCAGGCTCCGGCCCTGGTCTGGGATTTTAATATAGTTCTTTCCAGCCTAACTCACTGTCCTTTGGAACTCTTAGCCACCTGTGGCCTGAATCTGCTGAGCTTGAAAGTGGTCTTCCTGGTTGCCCGAACATCTGCTAGGTACATCAGTGAGCAACATGCTCTGTGTGCTGATGAACCTTACTTGTTTTTTCGCCAGGATAAGGTTGTCCTGCGTACACATCCTTCTTTCATTCCCAAGATCAATATAGAATTCCATCGGAACCAAGAAATCTACCTACCGATGTTGTTTCCAAATCCTACGTGTGAGGCAGAGAGGGCTATCTTAATGTACGCTGCACTCTTAGGTTCCATCTGCGGCACACCAAAGACTTTCGCTTCACTAACACACTTTTAGGGCCGCATGTACATTTTGGCATAAGGCGTATATGTTTTACACCTGTGGGCAGGTGTAAAACATACGTCTGTACGCCAAAGCCTTCTGTACGCCGTATGCCAAATGTTAACTTTGGCATATGGCAAACAGAAGACTTTGGCGTATATGTTTCATGCCTGCCGACAGGTAAAACAAATACGCCTTTGCGGGCATTTTTTAAATGAACTAAAGCCAGCTTTTAGTTTGTTGAAAAAATGCCCGGAAAGCACTTTTTGAGGGGTGCTTTGCGGGCATTTTATCAGCTAACAAAAGACTGGGCACTGCTGAGGGTGTTAATCTCAGCAGTGCCCAGCCTTTAGTTTAAAGATAAAATGCCCGGAAAGCACTATTTGCTACATGGGGCACTCGCGGGTGCCCCATGTTGCAAAAAGTGCTCTGCCGGCCGGCATTTTATCAATTACTCAACTTTGCCTGTCAAGAAATCTGCTTTGTAATGAAGTGTCCCCATTGATCACATCCAGAACTACTTAAGAGCATATAGAGTTTTTTCTGCACGTCTACTGATTCCCCTGCGATTCACATGTGAGCCAGGGAGCTTCAGAATGTCTTGACAGCTGTGTGCTGCATCTTTAGGGTGAATCGGAAGACCTGCAGCTATGGCCGAGAACCTTCCCCAGGTGGAATCTGAAGACGCACCTTTGGGTTGAAGATTTACTAAGTCAACCAAAGTGCCCAGCTAATCCAGACACTTCTGTGGTTTTTCTCAGTACCAGAGATACAGATTGTGGGAGGGAGGCTAAACAGTAAAGGTCAGCTGGATAACTGAAAGAGAAGCAAGTGAATGCACACACTTCATGATAACCTTTAGCTACACACATAAGATATCAAAAATACACTGATCAAACTCCAGAGAACAAGAACGTACGTAAGTCTGGTGCTGCTATTTTCAAGGGTCGAAGGGAAAAAGCAATAGAGATCCACAAACTAGAATCGCAGCTGCACTCAGAACAGATTTATTCTTACAGATGGGGCATGCTGTTCTGTCCCATTTCTGTCCTCTCTTTGAAGTCATTGGACATCAAGTTTTTCTTAACAAACTTCTGAAGGTCTCATTTGGAATCTCTATTGCGTGGTGCCGGCTAGTCCAGTGGCGTGGCGGTGTCTCCACGTGTCTGCTTCGTTTACCAAGAACTTAGCCCCACACCACTTTGCAAATGTGTGTATTGCAAATTGGCCTAACACCCATATGCAGGGATGCCTGCTGTATTTGCTTTTTTGTAAAAAAGCACATTAGAAGAGGGTGCAGTGTAATGGGTGGTCTAGTGAGGAGGAAAGGTGTGATGTAAAAAGTTCCCGATGATTTGAACAATGTCGTTTGTATTACATTGTGCTTACATATGCATTAAAAGCAACATTGCTCTATCAGAAAAGTTCCTAAGATGTTAACTTTTAGGGGAACCCCCATGTATTTTTCAAGTTGCATGAGGAATAGGAATATCATGGGGCACTCCATGTTAACTATTATAAATTCCTCTTCAACCACAAATTTTCACAGCACCAACGTGACAAGACCACATCATCACACTGGAGCATTTTCAATTTGCAAATGGATGCGTGAAAAAAATCAAAAATAATACTGTGCTCTTTGGCTTATTGTTGTCAACTTTCTCTCCCTAATTGGCTGAAAGCAGCTGACTGTGAAAGTCCAACTCTATAAATTGTTTCTGCAAATGGGCTTGGTCTCAACGTATCTACTTCCATTTCGAAGCCCTTGATTGCCTAATCAATGCCCAACTCACCACTTATCTCAATATTCACTTCTTAAATATCCTTTGAAACTGCTCTTGTCCAAATCCATAACATTGTTCTTTCTACCTGTCCCTGTAGTAATAGCTCCTCTGCTCTTGATCTTTTCAGTCTCTCTTCTACTTTTAACAGGCTGATTCACTTTCCTGTTATTTCTAGCCCAACCCTCTCCTGGTTTCACTCTTTCCTGGATGGACACTTCTGTGTATTTGCTCAACACGTACTTCCCTTCAACACTTTCGCTTGTGTGTAGTATCTAGCTTAGTCTTGTTTCTACTCTACTTTATCTCTGTATGTCACTGGGTTCTGGGGTTAAGGGGTTCTATGTCGGTTAAGCGACAGTTTCTGTTTTACTTGGAGAAGAAGAGAATAAACCTCATTGCTCTCCTACTCACCTGGCCTCCTTGTATTCATTGGACACTACATTGTGGAGGTTCCTCAGGGTTCTATCTTGGGCCATATTTTGTTTTCACTTGACACATTTTCTCTAGGCCAACTCCATCAATTTTCTGGATTCTACGGAAGAATTTTCTGCTAACAAATTATTTTCTTTTCTGTTGATCTGTGCTGTCTCTTAAATACTTATACGCTATGCTCTTCAATTGTGGGTTTGTGCCCTCTTCTTCTCCATCAATCCATAACAGAAATCCTGTTCTTTTCCTTTGCAGTTTCTTGCGCAGTCACCATTACCGCAGATACAACAGTATACCTCTCTCCTTGAATATCTGCGTGGATTTTACGAGGGAAAAATCCACATTACTCAAAAATATCGACAAAATTAGATTTAAAAAAAAAACTTTTGTCAAGAGGTGATAGATGAGCAGAACAAAAAAAGATAATGCCAATTTGGCATTAGCTGGCATAATGTATTCCCATGTGGCATCTTCAGATGCAGCATGAACTTGTAATCTGCCAGTGGGGCACACATCCAGTCCACACCAGGGTATCTGCAGAAAATAACACGCCCACGAGAAAGTGTTATTTTTTGCATCTTTGAAGGATGCCCTTCGAAATTCGTATTTTGGTTAAATAGCACACAAAAAAGTGTAATCTAATGCAAAACTCATGATTTTGCAGAAGGCGAGAAAATGTGGGTAATTACGTTCACTGCATTTTTTTTTTTTGCGACTTCCACACAACTCATCCGACGCATGTGTACTCACTAAGTTGACATGGGCGAAAAAATATTATTGAGAAAAACAAATAATCTGTCTGCCAAAAGAGATAGGGTATGTTACGTTATTTTGAGAACAAGGCATAAATAGCAACTATGTTTAAAATATCACTAGCAAATAATCAAACAATTACTACTATTTATTGCACATCCAAGGTGGGTTTAAGTTTGAAATGGGGGGAATATTGACTGGCTCTGTGTTTTATATGGAATCTTGAGTTTGCAGTTATAGGTTGCAAAAGTTGAAGCGGAAGACCAATCGGGGGCATTTAAAATGGTGGAAATGGGAGCATCAGAGGAAGTCAGAAGATGTCGGCCAGAGTGCACTTAAAATGGGAGGGCTCACTCCGGCTCTGAGAGCTGTCATTTCTCAATTTTGACCCCCCTCAGAGCAGGCACTTCTAATGGATATTGGATTCCCAGAATCTTCATCGTGAACCACGTGATCATGCTGGTTCCATGTGGAGATCTGAAAGCTATTCAGAACCACCTGTTCCGGGGTCTAATGCTGGTGCACAATGTCGATGGTCGATAAGCTGCAGTCGACGTTGGGCGCCAGTAGATGGCATCCTCATCCTCTTGTCTATATTTGCACCAGCGGGAACTCTTTAGATCAGTTCCTTTTTTTTCCACGTGCCAGACGTTAGAGAGAAAGGAAACCCTTCTCCTTGTGAGAAATTTTTCAATTGTGTAGTTGGACATTGTTTTCTGTCAAGAAAGTCTTCCCTGGCCACTGGCTTCAAGCAGTGCCGTAGGTGCCACAGGACGATATAGGTCACCGACCCACACCGTTGATCTTTGTGGTGCCTGGGTGCCGACCAACAGATCAACGACTGTGGGTCTTACCAGGCAATGAAGCCCAAGACCCTATGGGTGCACCATGCCAAGCATGCAGCGGGGCTGCCGGAGCTCCATGACAAGGATAAGTCCTCAACCCCTCGGGATCACGCGCCACGTCCTCAAACGTCGAGCGCAGCAAGGACTTCAGAGAAAGAGCTGGCTCCCAGGCATCGCTCAGACGCCTCTCCTCAGCACTCTACCCGGGGATCTCCTCAGAGGTCCCCCGGGGGAGTTGTCAAGGCATTGCCACCAGACGTCAGACAGCCACTCAGCCTTGACCTCCTCCCCTGGTCACTGGAAGACCTGGGAGCCTTGTTATTCTGGGTCTTTGGCTTCCACCTCCACCTCCCACGGCATCGCATCCTGATGCCCATGAGGACGGAGGATCGTCCCCGCCCCAGACCTTCACCCACCCGGGGGTTGGTGTCACGTCACGACCTCCACCTTGGGTCAATACTCCACAGGTGCCCCAGCACCTTCTGTTGAGGAATGGGGCAGACAGTTGCAAGATCTCTTGTTGCGCCTTCCTCCCTCTTTGATGACTTGGGCTACACCGACTGCTCCTGCGTCGGATCTTGTGAGGCTGACATCAAACCCCATTTCCTCGGCACCAGCGACCGGTCTCAGCTCTGCACAAAGACCAACTTCATGGGGCTCTTGCAGTGGGGGTGGCTGGGTCAGGCTTGACTAGGGTGTCTACACAGGTATCTTTGGGGGTTACCTTTGCAAACACCATCCCAGGGTGCACCCCTGTGAGGCCAGGGAAGACCTCATGCCCTTCAGTTATTTGCGCCCTTCGGGGTTGGATTCTTTTAAGGTTCTGTCTGCCTCTTCCAGGACCAAGCACATCTTGGAGGACACAGAGTGAGGGAGAGGGAGAGTCTGATTTGGTGTCCATTTGCAGAGGCCCAGTTTACATCTTCCATGATGGGTTGGTCTATGCCAGTGGCCTTGACACGTCGCACGGCAGTGACTTGGCTTAACCAGACCCTGGCTTCTACCCTGAACCGGTTAGGTTATTGGCATGTGCTTAAGCAGGCAACAGATACTCCGAGGATTCAGCTCCCTGCCCCAGAGAGGACTTCTCATGACCTAACGGAGATCTTCGATGTTCCCGAGGCCAGGACGGATGCGTCATTGCCTTTTAGCCCAGCTCTGTCTGAGCCCATCCTTGGGCTCTGGGAGAATCCCAGCAGTATTTCTGCAGTCGATGCAAAACATTTCCGGAAATACAAAGCCCCTGCTGGTGACCGAGCATTTGTTCGTATCCCTGTTCTTCCACCAGACAGGGACTCCAAGTGCCTCGAAGCCTGGATGAAAAAGTCCTACACTTCATGTAGTTTGGGGTTGTGGTCCTTGAATGAGAGCTGCACTTTTGCTTGTTAAACGCACTGTATTTTCAAGGACCGCCAGAAACTTGTAGAGCACCTGCATGGGCAGATTCAGGAAAAAGCATCCCAGCTGGTTGCCAAAGGCTTGGAGACTGTGAAGCAAAGCTTAGTCTGTGGCCTGGACATGGTCGACTCAGTGGGTCAGGCCATAGCCACTTCGTTATCCATGCTCAAACATGCATGGATACGTACGTCCCAGTTCTCCCCAGATGTACAGTCCAAACTTTTGGATAAGCCATTTGACAGCGAGTATTTTTTTGCTGCTAGGGCAGATGAGGCTCTGGATCGGTCCAATACCACTCACAAGACAGCACTGACCTTGGGGCATCCTGAACTTGCTCCCAAGCATTTTTCTTTTCAGAGGAAGAGACCTTGGTACCTCAAACCTCAGGTTCCTCCTGCAAATAAGCATCAGTCCCAGAAGCAGCTTCTGCTGCTCTCTGGAAGGACGTGGTAAGGGTGAAAGACAGACTGGCTCAAAGGAGGTTACCCCTGCCCCTCAGCAGTTCCCCTGACCTTCCTCCTACCTTACAGCCCACCCCAGTAGGGGGGGGATCGGCTGTCAGGGTTTGTGAACAGGTGGGAGGAGATCACCTCCGACCGTTGGGTACTTCAGATCATTTGGTCGGGGTACTGTCCCCCCATTTCAGATCATACCTCCCCCTCCCTCCCCCCACTCCCCTTCCTCACGAAGACACAGAGAAACCACATGTCTGTCCTGAAGCAGGAGGTGCTCCACATTCTTCAGAAAGGAGTTGTTCAACGGGTCCTCCCAGCTATCTTCAGTGGTTACCTTTGTGGACACTGTCCCAGGGTACACCTCTGTGAGGCCAGGGAGGAGGTCCACTTTGGAGCTCTTGCCCTGTGCTTTTCGGGATTGGGTTCTGTTAGGGCCCTGCTTGCCCCCTCCAGGGCTAGGGGCATCCTGGAGGAGTCGGGTAGTGAGGGAGGGCCTGATTTGGCACCCATTCAGAGAGGCCCAGTTCAGTCCCTACACGACCGGTTGGTCTACGCCAGTGGTCTTGACACTTCGCCTGACAGTGACTTGGATGAACCAGACCCTGGTTTCTACCCTGAACAGGGCACTGGTTACTAGCATGTGCTTAAGAAGGTCACAGATACTATGGGGATCCAGCTCCCTGCCCCAGGGAGGATGACTCATGTCTAGAGCACACCTGAGGCTAGCGTGGCTGCAGCCTTGTCTTTCAGCTCAGCTCTGCCTGAGCCCATCCTTGGGGGCTGGGAGCATCCCAGCAGTACTTCTAGAGTTGATGAAAAACTTTCCTGGAAGTACAAGGCCCCTGCTGGATAAAGTTCGCAAACCAGCCGTCGCCAAAAAGGCATGCAAGAAAAAAAAAACACCCCTCAGAGTTTTCGTCTAATAGTGTCTGACAACACCAAAAGTCAGAAATCTAAAAATGTAAGCCTCCACTGAATGAAAAGTAGTTTGCCAGCGGGTCGTTCACTTATTTAAGAGTTTTTTTCTTATTGTGTCTGATGATGTCAAAAGACAGAAAACTAAAAAAAATACTTTGCCAGCCACCGTCACCATAAGGGCATGCTAAAAAAAAAAGACCTACTCAAGACTTTTCGCCTTATGGTGTTTGATGACACCAAAAGGCAGAAAACTAAAAATGTAAGCCTCCGCTGAGTGAAAAGTAGTTTGCCAGCCATTGCCGAAAGGGCATGCCAGGAAAAACACCCCCAAGTGTTTTCGCCTTATGGCGATTGACGGTGCCAAAAGGCAGAGAACTAAAAAAGTAGTTCACCAGCCGCCCATTGCCAAAAGGGCATGATAAAAATAAAAAAACACCCCCAAGAGTTTTCGCCTTTTGGCATCTGTTGACACCAAAAGGCAGAAAACTAAAAATGTAAGCCTCTGCCGAGTGAAAAGCATATGAACATCCGGTTCCTTTACATACAGCAAAGAGGTTTATGCACATCCTGGCAGGCATCAGTCATGTCTACAAACATTCTGCATGACACACCAAGAGGACTGAAGGGTGATAGACCTGGGGAATTAGAGTGCAGACTCAGTGAACACATTGGGTATAAAGTCATCCATAGGGGATACAAAATATGTACTATGGTAATGTTCACATACAATCTCATTTTTTGTTAATCATGATAGAGGAACAGGCAGTGAGAATAGGAGTTGGAGTTGCGCCCCCAGGTGGTCCCAGAGAACATCACTGGCACACAGTCTGATGAACTCATCTAATGTGAACAATTTAAAACAGTTCATTTTCAGAGTGTTTCTGTGCAAGAATCCCTGAACCACCTAAAAGAAAGAATTTTCTTTTACCCCAAGGGATGATTGCATGAGTTGGCTGTGACAATATTCTCATGTGTGACTTCTGATTGCACCTAGTTTCAGCTGCAGGTGTTAACCTGTCACCATCTTAACATTTTTAATCCTGAATACGAGTTACTATACAAACAGAATTATGTTGCTTGGTTTTATGGCTGTGAAAAAAAGCATAATAAAAATCAGCCTGAAAATCTCTTTGCAATCTATCAAAAGAAAGGAAAAAAAAGCCTTCCACTTAATTCCTTTCATTTTAACAGAAGCAGATTTTAAGAACAAAATGGTTCCACTTGTATTTTTTCTTTCCCATAATATGCCAGTGATTGGTCGATCAAGTGGGGGAGGCTGAAAAGCAGTGCAGCCGATAACATTGTAATTGACTGTGGCCTAGCCATTAAGGTGGGTGCCAAATTCTGGGGGGCACCACTTATACCCCATCCCGCACCACCCTCCAGAGACAACCCCAGGCAACTGCCATCCTTGGGCATCATCTTTCTTGTTGCTATAGAATGTGTCCCAAGGAACCTCTGATGTCACCTGCTGACGTCACAGTGCCCTTCCTAGCAAGGGAAGAGCTTGTGCACAGGTTCACCACAGGGCTTTCAGCCTGCAGAGAACATGGGGCCATGTACCTCTGCCTTCTGTGTCAAGAAAACAAGATGCCAGGTGAGCAGAATGATGGGGGTGTAAGTGTAGAGCGAAAGGGTGAGGGCTCCTGATGGTCGAGTGCGGGAGACTGGGGAATACTTGAAGAAAATATCCAGAAGAGGGAAGGGGAGGAGTGAGAAATCCTGAGGGCTCCATGATCTATGGAAAAGCGTGATGGATGATTGAAATGGGAAGAAGAAAGTATTACTGATACAGGGTGTATCTGGAGAGGCCGTGAAGGTAAGGGATACCTGAACCTGAAACTTCCCCTGAATATTAAGTCAGTGGTTGTGCTCGATGAGTTTAGAAGAGCTGTCAAAACACTCCTCTTTGACCTAATTTCCATCTTGTGACTTTTTTCCTTTGGTTTTGACGTTTTGCTGCCAACTGATTATGTTTCAGTCGACCCGGATCTCGTGTGCTGAGGCCTAGGGGCGTGTTTGCACGTTAAATCAATAAAACTAAACTAAAACTAAACCCAATGTATTATTGCGACTAAAATACCACAAACTGCATCCACCTTATAGTTCTGTAAACTTAAAAAGCGACTAAAATTATTTCCATGTTTCTCTTTTTGAAACTCATCTGTGACGTGCAATTTCCATGAGCAATACAGCTGGGGTTCTTTACGCCATATATCTATATAACACTTCCATGTATGTTTTAGTAAATTGTCTCAAACAATTTGTCCATATAGGATAGCAATGGTTTTAATTTGTGCATATTAGTGCATAGTAATATAGACTGCCTGGGTAATATTTTTTCCTTGTGTTGACAAAATATTATCCATTATAGTAAACATAGAAAGAGTTAGTTATGGCAACAATGGTTTATGATAAACCAGGAGTATACACTCCGCCTATTTTGCAACAACCTTCATTGCACAACAGAAATGTTGCAGCAGTGTCATTTGTACTTCACTGGGTTTGTAACCTTAATCCTTAGGCTCTGACTTGTATGTAATCTATGGACCTCCCCCTCTAAATCCACAATCCCCAGTTACAAAATACACCATGATACAGTTCTGTAGATCTCATGAAGCTGCATTATAAATTATAGCAAATTGTTCAATCTCAAGCATATTTTTCTTAAATGAAACCCAGGTAACATTTTAAAGGGACCTAGCCTTATATATATTGCCCCTTGTGGTTTAAGGTTTTGTGATGTTTTGTTCTTGTTTATTTGGAAGACAACCTTTTTTGTGTTATATTTATCTGTTCCAGAGGGTTCTTTAGGAGGGGCCTGTTGGCAGCCATTGTTCTTCAGGCAGCAGGCTTTACTTAGCTGAGTTTGGAGCAGCAAAGTTCATCTTCTGCCCCAGAATTCCACAAACCTCTGGCATGAGCATTCCTGGGGCATTGTTTTTGTTAATTTTAAGTAAGATGCATATGTCAGGACTTCCTTTGCTGGGTAGCTTTAAGTTGGGAGTGTGCAAGGGATAGTTTGGAAAAATGCCAATTTCTCCATATTCCATGCACTTGTCTTATTCCTGGCAACTTTTAGTAGATTGTTGAGGCATACAACTCTGTTCAGGGCTCAATCTACAGTTTCGTTAATCTTAGGTTTTTCATTTGCAAGACTCCCATTTAACTCAATGGGAGTTACATAGACGAAAAATGTAATATTATTGAAGCTGATTTGTGGGTCAGTCTAGAGAAGCTTGCACTGCACAGTAATGAGGGAAACGGCTATCTAACCCCACAAAACAGTGCAAATAGCACATTTCATGCTGACCTTTGACATTGCCCATTCCTGCATTGCTGGTAATGTTAGAATTATTAACTGTGCACAGTCATTTGAGGGGGTGTTGCAATTTGTCTCTCCTATTTTTTCCAAGGCACTTTAAAGAACTAAATTTGTACTTTAAACACATTCCAGGAGTTTTTGCCTTATAGTGATGTCTGATGACATCAAAAGGTAGAAAACTAAAAATGTAAGCCTCCGCCAAGAGAAAGATAGTTCACAAGCTGAGCATCGCCAAAAAGACAGCCCTAAGAGTTTGTCTTATGGCATCTAATGACACCAAAAGGTAGAAATCTAAAAGTAGTCACCCGGCGGTCTCGCCAAAAAAGGCATGCTAGAACCCATCCCGAGCCCCCCCCCCAAGAGTTTTCATCTCATGGTGTTTGACAACACCAAAAGCCAGAAAACTAAAAATGTAAGCCTCCACTGAATGAAAAGTATTTTGCAAGCCCGTAGTTGCCAAAAGAGTATGTTAGAAAAAAAAGATCTACTCAATAGTTTTCACCTGATAGTTTTTGACGACACCAAAAGGCAAAAAACTAAAAATGTAAGACTCCGCCTTGTGAAAAGTAGTTTGCAAGCCGGTTGCCATGAAAAGGGCATTCTAGAAGTATACACAGCCCCAAGACTTTCTGCTTTATGTCCTCTGATGATGCCAAAAGACAGAGAACTAAAAATGTAGTTTACCAGCTGCCTGTTACCAAAAGGGCATGATAAACAAAACAGACCCCCCAAGAGTTTTCGCCTTATGGCATCTGATGACACCCAAAGAGAGAACAAAACATCCCCCCTAAGTTTTTGCCTTATGACGGCTGATGATGCCAAAAGGACAAAAAACTAAAAAAGTAGTTCCCCAACCGGTCATCACCAGAAGTACATGCTAGAATCCCTCTCTACAACCCCCCCCCCCTCCTTCCCGCCCCCCTCTCCCTAAGATTTTATATTTCACCTTATGGCATCT
>JAUEJI010585714.1:0-12531 GCA_032275285.1 Desmognathus perlapsus
CGGTGTGAGAACTATAAATTGGCGGTTTTACCACCATGATGGCGGTTTTACCACCATGATGGCGGTTTTACCACCATTATGGCGGTTTTACCACCATGATGGTGGTAAAACCGCCATAGTGGCGGTCAGCTGACCGCCGCACTCTAAATAAGGCTTTTTGTGTTTGTTACAATGTGCTTGATCAAGGGGGGTCTGTCACAAAAACTCCTGTCCCCGGCACATCTTTTAATAACATTCACCAACCAGCACTCAAGTCTTTGCAGCACGAGAGGGTCTCCTATCAATTTTTAATTTTTAGAGCCTAGTTAAGATAACAGGGTCTGGAGTTTCACAAGAGAAGTGGTACTGTAGCTTTCAGCACAAACTCACATTACATCCTTTTTTTAGGAAATAAAAGGTACTAATGTTATTTAGTTAATTTATGTACAAATAAAACACTTATTCCAGGATCAGTACAGTAGGCCCGTGGTTTCAGGAGAACTTGGTTTCACAGTAACTTCAGCACAGAAGGAGAATTTCAGTTACAGAATAAAAACCACAAGGCGAATTTCGGTTGAACCAGCCCCAGCTCCAATCCCTGAGCTCACTTTCTTCCAGGATGGAGAAGGATAGCAATTCCTGGGACAACTTGATTTAGTGGTCAGCAGCTCACTGGGCCCTGGGATCTTCCATGCCCAGGCCCAATGAATCACATGTGTAATGGGGGAGTCTGTCTGTTTCAAGACAGTGGAGTTACCCTTTTCCAGGCAGACACGAGTGTGCAAAGAGAAGAGTGCGTTATATACCCCTGCAATAACTTCCAGGACCAATCCATGGGGATCTGGTGATGTTCTTATCAGGAAGCGCACTTATCATTGGGTGGACCTTCAAGTTATAGTCAGGCAATTTTATAATTGGCTTATGGTCAGGTTGTATACCAAACAGTATTCAGGAAGTACGGGTCCCAGAATGACTCACCAAGCAAATGGTAACTAAGGCAGAAATGGACCAGGAAGCCATCGGGTAGAGACTTTTACATGGTGTATTCTCTGCTATCTGGGGGTGTTGATGGGATCAGTCTAAGCTACCTTGTGCAACTTTTCTAGGGTTCCAGGCACACACACATCAGTGGTAACAAAAGTGATTATACAGTAGGTTGCCAATGGATAGACTTCGACCATAGGCTATAATGGACTCACTCATTCCAAGAACATGCCCAAACACAGAGGCAGACTGGCCATAGGCGGGCATGGGAAATTTCCCGAAGGGACGGTCCTCCTATGACGTCATGGGTCGGTCCTCCAGTGACTAATGGACCAACACCAACTGCAGGTTAGGGAGTCCATGAGTCATTGGAGGACCACGGGCTGGCCAACAAGCGCTCCTCTTGCCAGAAGGAGCGCTTATTGGGCCTCAGGGGAATCCCCTGGAGGCCCCTCTTACCAAAGGGTGCCGTCAGGAGACCTCTAGGGGATTCCCCGGGGGCCAGTACATTGGACAGAGCACATTTTCAAATTTTGCCTACATCATATTATTCAGGCAGCAGGGGCGGGATTTGAACCAGTGCCCGTTGGGATGAAAGCACTGGGGTTTTACCCACTGTGCTACCCAACAATTGGTCAGAATGGTTCTTCGGTTTCACTATCTTTAGAATGAACGGAGGCAAATGCGGGCGTTTAGGGCTTGTTATTCATTCCCACACTGTATCTTTAATTGGAAAGACTTTGAGAATCAGTGAGTGCTCTGAGCATGTTTTATGCATGGTAATCAACTGCATAATCAGACCGATTCTTTTTTTTGGGGGGGTAGAGGATTTTCCATCATGGAGCATTTAGATTTCCAAAAAACCTAAGGATTTGTAATCCATGAGTAAGGCTCCCCGTTTTCTGTTTTTAAGGATAAATACATACAGAAATGTCTTATTTCTTTCTGTATTTATTTTTAAATGTGGAAAAAAAAACAGAATTCCAGGATTGTGCTGTTTACATTTTTAAAAAGAGCTCAGATACATTCTTTATTTTATTTAAAAATCATGCTGAAAAATGTGATTTTGGCAGGGTTTTTCCCAAAATTATCTCATGGGGTGGGGAGAACCCACTGTACCCAGCTGATAAATTTCAGGCTTGCTACATTATATAATTACATTTTTTACTTTCGCCCAATGGCCATCCCTGTCAATGGACCTGTCAAATTTTTATCCCAGGCCTATTTCTGGAGCCAGTCTGCCCCTGTCCAAAGACATGCTTTCACTATAGAGCACACACAGAATTGCTCACATCAAGTCTCAGAATAGGAACTCCTACTCCACTAACCCCCCTGCTCTGGTGCTCCCTAGTGCCTAAAGCAGGGAAATAAAATGCCGATTGCTCATCCCAACGGTTTGTCGTCACAGAGTCAACTGTTTGTGTTTCACTCTTCTCGAGGCTTGTTGGTGTATATTCATGTATAGCTCTGTCCTGCTCAGGCCTTCCCTCAATTACACTATGGGTGGCACATTGTGTCTTAGCCTGCCAGTAGTGAAGATTAATGGCCAGGTAGAAGTGTACAAAAGGTTCTGTAGTCCATCCTAACCATGCAGCAATCAGGTGCTTTGGCCTCATGGCTTAAGCTATGTGTGCATCACAATGAAGACACTTAGGGCAGGTAGCATGGCATGCAAACCTTCATCCCTTGGCTCAGAATATATGTTGGTGAACTTCTGTTCACCCATTAAGCTACTAATGGGCGCCGCTTCAGTCAACCCAGACAGGGTATGTGACAATCCTACTTGTTGTGTGTCAGAGTTGTCGTTTAGTATCACTTGGTACATGATAGCTTTGGTTCCCTGACAAAGTGCAATTGTAATGTGTGTGGTATGTTGCACCCATAAAAATCTGATTTGCGCACTGTTGGTCTTGTGTCCCCACATTGTTGCACCATTACATTACGTGCAGATCAGACAAAATAAGCGCATTTGACCATGCTTCAGACAACATGCTGTCTGGCAACCTAACGTCTCATTACATGGATGTACGTCTATGGGTGTGGGGTGGCGCATGCTCAGTTGCACTATTCATAATGCAGGATGTGTTGTAATGCACCGATGCATATCTAATGTATTAAATGTGTTTCTTTAATATGGATATCACGCTTTTACATGCCTTTGTACTACATATGTGTATCTGTGTTCCTCGTTGGCCTTCGGTTCCCTTGTCAGTGACCGAATACTACATGATCATTATTTTAACTCCTTTCAGTTGCTCACACTAACTGTCCGTGGAGAATAGCCGGGATTGGGAACAGCGCTGTTCTACGATAGCATGTGATGTTGTGTGACCTGCTTCTGCGTATGCGACCTGACCATCACTGTTTGCAACTGGATGCCGACATGTCTACTGACTAGTTCATGCTCCCCTCCACACACAGTTGGACTTCTGTGCACCTCAGGAACCTTTCAGGTAACCCGTGCAAAATGCCAACATTGCTTGGGGTTTACACTGCCCCTGGAACTTTACTCTTGCATTTATTTTATTTTATTTTATTTATGTATCTGGTAGGTGCCGAAGCCTTCTGGCATCAGGGCACACCACAAATAACAAATAGACAAGACAGGTTCATAAGATACGAGACAACACATCAAGACTGAAAATACAGCAGCATCCGAAAGAATTATTTCCTTCAGATGCTGGCATTCAGAGGAACCGTTCTCCTGCCTCTTCTGTCCTACATTTCATGTTTTGTAAATGACATGGTGTGATCTTAGTACACTGTAGAGTTTTGTGTGATGATAGGGGGTGTGGTTTGCTGTTCTATTATTGCCTGTAGCATTTATTACTGCAAATGCATCTATTGTGGGACCATGCCAACGTCTGTGATGGTGGCTTAGCATTTGCCTGCATGCTGCACACAAATTAACCATCATTGGTAGGTGGGATTCTCCCACTCCCCCTCCCAGGTGGGGCACCCGTTACCTCTCATTTCACTCACGTTTGTCCTTAGCGTCACTCACCTGTGCCTCCTGTGCTGTAGGGGGTCCATCAGACTCCGCGCATGTTCCACCCTTGGACATAGGGTAAGTTGGGGTGCTGTGCCACCTCCAGTCTGTAGTGCCATATGGTTTTATCTGTTATTTATATACTGCTTAGGTGTCCGCCGGTTTTATCGCTGAAAAAATCTCGCACTAATGTTGGCACATCCTTACTCAGCACATTTAAAATTAGCGCCCCAAACCCCGAATGTGTTACATCGGCACAGAATATTTAATTTCTGCGAGTCGCACTTAAATGAGTGCGCTTTGTTTAAATGCGGTAAGGACGCACTGTAACCCGGGGTAACCACCTTTTATGCCTAAGCGGTGTACATAGCACATGGCAAGGATGGAAGGCTGAGTGGACCTGCCGGGTTTCGAACTTGCGGTTCTCACTGATGTCACGAACAGGCACTCACAGATAGCTCAACAGTTTGTTGAACTATCTGACCTCTCTGTCTTTCATGGTTATTTTGTCCCATTTTTACAATTTGGCATGGTCTCTGGTAGTGTTGAAGGGCATTGCCTTGGCGCCCCTGGGCTTAACAAAAAAATTAATTAAATTGCCTTGCTCTCGTACCGTATGTCGCCCAGGATATGCAGTCCGACCTCATTGAACTTGCTCTTCCATTGTTTTGTGGGATTCTGTCCCTTTTTTCTTTTCTGCTTTCTTGCCTGACATGGTGCAGCAACAGGGGGATGTGACAGGCGGTAGCAGTTGGAACGGGCAGTGGGAGTTTGGCACAGGTAGCAAGAGTTTGGCACAGGCAGCAAGAGTTTGGCACAGGCAGCAAGAGTTTGGCACAGGCAGCAAGAGTTTGGCACAGGCAGCAAGAGTTTGATACAGGCAGCAGGAGTTTGGCACAGGTAGCGAGAGTTGGCATAGGCATCAACAGGTGGATATACAGGAGTTGAAATCAGACAGTTGGCTATCAGGTATGGATAGCCTCAGCCAGCTGGTCTCTGGTGTTGATGTGCTTTTGTAGTGGGCTAATTGTAAGATCTGCTGTAATGATAACAAAACCAAGTAAGGTTTCACTAGGAGCTTTATTTTCATGTCTGCTCCAAGGCTCTCCCTGCTCCTGAAGTCCCCAGTCCCACGGAAGCCTAACTCTCAGGTCCCAGGTTAAGGGGGCAGTGCGAGCAGGATCCAACATATCTTCCATCTTTATTGTTGTACAAAGAATTAACTAATGTCATATTCCAAATTCCACGAGGGTATCCTCCAAACTCTGGTACTCCTGAAATTCTTTTGCACTGCTCTTCCCTCTACATTCCGTTCGATGCTGGTCCCTTCACTTTCCTCTCTTGCTCCACCTTGTATGCATTCCTCCTCGTTCTCACGCATATCCCTTACACGCTCCTCAGTCTCCTGGTTCTTTACCTCATCGTTCCCTTCCACCAACTCTTCCATCTCACAGTCCGCTTCACTACCTACTATGTTTCATTTGGCCAACTGATCCACACTCCACCTCTTGTCGTCATCCATGTCTGCATGCTTACTTCCCATCTTAACTAAGGTCACCGGTCCCATAAATTTGCTCTCTCCTTTCTGCATTCTCTAGGGTTTCTTCACCCATGCTTTATCACCCATCGTCCACATTCTCTTCACCTGCGCACCTTTCTTTCGGTCATAATATTCTTTGTATTTGGCTTTACTGTTATGTATTCTGAATCAGTCGAGAAGTGTGGAGACCACAAACAAATCTTGGAAAGGTGTTTTCTGAATGTTGATACAGAAAACAACCTCCCACTGAGACCCGTCGGCGGACCAGTCAATAATCATGTGAGAATCGGGAGGGAGGTGAAGGAAATCCTACAGAAAGAGGAATAAAAGATAAGTATAATTAGTTTGTCAGTAGGAAATACCACCGAACCAGCACTTCCCATTTTCCTCTCTTCTGGATTACCCTTGATTACCCTGGATTACCCACTAAAAACCTTCTTTTTCACTTAGAGTATGATTGCTGGCTCTATTTTGGTTTGATCTCGGCCTGTGTTATTGACTTCTCTTTCTGACGACTCAGCACTTTTTGCCTTGGCTTTGTTTTGTCTGTTCCGTTTGTTCATGCCCTGAGTGTTACGGTGCCCTTCACTCCTCCGTCCAGCAGGGGGGCGCTCTCCCTAAATAGGGGAGATCTGCCCCGAAGCGCCAGCAATGGTGTGGCGCAACACACGCAGCGCTCATAAAAAGCACCTCGACACGCTTGTCGAGGTGCTTACATCAAATCCCCCATGCTGCCTGCGAGGGGGGTGCAAGCGCCTGCGCTGGGGGTGCCCAGGGTATCCCCCTGTGCCCCCCTCATTTTGGGAACAAACAGGAAGTTGGGAAGCACAGACATGCTTTCCCATGTCTGTGGACTGGCCTTTCCCAACTTCCTGTTCTAGCTATCTGGGAGGAGTCCTAGAGCCAATTGGCTCCTGTGGGGCTCCTATAAAAGCCCCACAGAGGAACCAGGTCAGCGTCTGATCACTCTGTGTTACTGAGTGTTCTGCCACACTGGAGGTGCTCCCTCCTGCTGTACTGCTCCAAGGCGAAACTCTGCCGGGTTGTCGCCAGAATTCTGGTAAAGTGCAAGCAGCACTTTCCTTCTGTTTGTTTTCACGTTTGTCTTGTGTTTGTGTTCCTGCTTTCCCCCTTAGGGGAAAAGGTGGAGAGCAGTCCTAGGTTCCGCACCAGGCACCTCGAAGAGATCGGTGAGTGGGGACTGGGTTCTGCTTGGTGCTGGAGAGAGGAGACTCTTAAAGAGGTACTAACCCTTTATTGCCTTTTGTCTCCAGGGATCACTACTCTATCCCCCTGAGGTGTCTCACTGCTGCTTCCGGGCGTTGGGTCACCCCCTATTGTGTGTCTCAAGTGCAGGGGGGTGACTAGACATTGGGGGGCAGCGGAATATCGTCGCTCACACGACCAGGCCTAAAACTGAGGCCTATGGGTGTGTGGCACTGTAATCCATTGCTTAACATTAACATTAACAGTTCCTTAAAATCACTTAAAACTAGACTTCAAATTAACTCAGGAGACGGTAACAGCATTGGAATCTCTGGAATGCCGGAAGAAATAAAGTAAACAACTCCTGAAATCAGACCTTCAGTCTTGGAGAGAACCTTGAATCTAAATAAACTATCTACTTTTGGTTTTTCGAAGTGGATGTGGAAAAATTCGCCAGTCCTTTCAGATGTCTGGATGCTGACTGCAGCTCGGGGCTCCCTCTAATGAGAGAAACTGCGTTGGGTCACATGGGAAGTGCCTTGCGTGTCGAGGGACGCCCTCTGTGACTCTGGGAGGTGTGCTGGAGGTCTGCCTCTTTCTTGTGCCGGGCAAAAACATTAGGAAAAACAGAACTTGTGATTGATCTCCGGTAATGCCCACTGACAAAGTAGCGCCCTGCAGCTTGTGATGTATTCCATTTCGTTTGGAGTCCTGGGCCGGGGAATGGGAAAAGGGGGTGAGTAGGAACAGGGTTTATTTCTTTGTCTATGGGATCGGGTTCTGCATAGAGAATTAGGAGGCGGGAGTGGGAGCCTATTTACAATACTCTATCGTGTACCTTTATGTATGGCATGAATCTCGTGAGACGTGTAATATCACAGTTTACCTCCTCCCGCTATGGACTCTGCCCCTACAGCATCCCGATCCTGCAACTCTTCTTCTCCCTCAAGGTTAACAAACCCATTGATACTCTTCTAGAGACTCTCGTAGGATGGTTGGAGGCTGGATTGAGAAGAGAGACATGGAAGACAGTGTGTTCTCTTAGAGCGGATGGTAGACATAGTTTCACTGTCACTGACAAAATCTTCTGAATAACCGGAAAGGGGTCGATGAATCTAGGCTTGAATTTGCAAGAAGCCGGTCTGTTGGAAATATTTTTTGTGGTTAACCAGACATGATCCCCTACTTCGTAGTCAGGTGCGGGTCTACGCTTTCTGTAAGTGGTGACTTTCATCCTCTGTTGGGCCCATGAAGCATAGGCTTGTCGCCACAGATGGCGAGCTCTGTGATTTCGGTAGAAGACCTCCACAGCATTTGGGAATCCAGAAGGAATGACCATTTCGGGCCAAGATGATGGATGATAGCCATACAAAGCATAGAATAGAAAAACTTGAATGGCTGAGTTATTGACTGCAAATTCAGCCAAGGGAAGATATGTTGCCCATTTCTTGGGGTCTGTTGTACACTAACACCTCAAAAATTGCTCCAGATCTTGATTGCTACGTTCAGTGGGGTGACGAAAGCGGGGCCAGGGTTAGCAACCTGCCCTTTTCGCACAAACACACCACCTAGTTCAGCGCCCTGGGCGTGCAACGTGCAGAGGCCTCCAAGATAACTAGGGGTGTTAAATAACCAGGATAGTCCGCCCTTATGTGAAGACACCAGAAATGCCACAAAAGAAAGCAATCGACTCAGGATCTTTCAAAAGCAAGAACATTTGTTTATTACTCAAAATTAGGTAAAATACATTAAGAGCTGAAATGGTTACTTTTAGCTCAACACTTCCAAAAGGTGAGTCGTCCTGTTACAGACAAGGTAGGTAAAAATGCAGGATTGTCCGCCCTTATGTGAAGACACCAGAAATGCCACAAAAGAAAGCAATCGACTCAGGATCTTTCAAAAGCAAGAACACTTGTTTATTACTCAAAATTAGGTAAAATACGTTAAGAGCCGAAATGGTTACTTTTAGCTCAACACTTCCAAAAGGTGAGTCGTCCTGTTACAGACAACGTAGGTAAAAATGTGTCTAGTTTCTAGTAGTTCAATCGTACACAGCAATCGCTAGGGAGAATAGTCAAAGCCAAATACTAGGGCTGTACCACAGACAGGTGCAACAGGGACTCACCACTTCAATGACTCCGAAAGGACAAGGCAGCTGTACTCCATTGTGCTGCTGCTGGGCCAGGCTAAGCTAGTGCGGCTTAGATGCGAAAGACCAAGCGCTCCCTCAGGCACTGGCTTCCTCAGTAGGTACCCCTGTGCAGTGACCTCGCAACCTGTGAGCACTCAGAGGTTAGATCAGAGAGAGAGAGAGAGTGAGCCAAGCTCACCTACTAAAATACCCCCCAGCTTTGGCGGGAAACCTTAGCTGGGGCAAACTACTAATCTTCCTATCAGGGGGTGTTTCACTCCCAGATGGAAGATCCCCGGCCACCAGACACTTTGTCTGCTGCCAGCTGGAGTGAGAGAGGGTCTCGGGGGGAGGAATCTACATCTGGCAGCTCTCACACAAAAGAGACTTCCAACACCCCTTTGACTGGTGGGACAAAGGGAGCAGGGTGTCGGCTGCATTCCAGGCACCACAGGAGTCTGGAAGTGGCTTCTACTGAGGAGGAGGAGGGGCGATTCAAACCTCAAGGAATCCGCCTAACCTTCCTACTGGGTGTGAAACCCACCCAGAGGAAGCACAAGACTTTGCGCGCCCATCTACCCCCACCAGGAGGAGATGAGGCTATCTAGGAGCAGGCCATTTGGCTGCTCCAGGACAGTGGCAAACCCTGAGGGGGTTGCAAACATGTGTTCTCAGGCCTGGGCAATCGGTTTGGCAACCCCTGACTCCATTCTGCAGTGTAGACTCACTTTTAGAAGGGAGCAACGTGGCGACTTCTAGAAAGGGGGACACACTCAGAAGGGTCCCCAAACATGGAATCGTGCTTTGGTTCCGCGCTTACGCACCCAGGGGGGCCGGGCGCACTTTTCCGAGCAACCGCAGTTAAATCGTAATGGCATTATGAATTAACTGTGATTTTTAATAGAAAACAAATTTTGGGCGCTCGCGGTTACATGGTAGCCTCAAGCACACAAAACTGCCCATTGAATAACATGGGCTCATGGGAGCCCCGAACTCCGCGGTTGGAGGCTCCCATGTTAAACATGGGGAGAACTTGTTCACATGGTCAAACATGGTCAAAACACACGCGCTGGAGCATTTCTCATGCGGTTAACTGTAAACGTGTTCCCACACACACCCTGAGCTAATCCTAGCTGTGAAGGGTCGTGCAAGGGATTGTTGGACTTCAAGGTAACTGAAGGAAAGCGCCGGAGGCTGGACTTACCTCCTACCCTCGCCGCCAGTAACACTGGAATAAAGGGAAAAAGGGGGTCCACAAGGACCAGCGTGGAACCTTGTAATCTGCACCTGTAGAAATAAAGACAAAAAGAAAAAAGAAAAGGTTTTAGTCAGAGAAGAGCAGACTGGGGCATGGGAAGGATACTCTTTGCTCTCAGGACTAATGCTCACCACAAAGAACCCCCAGCAGCGCCTACCGGGTGCAGATGAAAAACGCAGAGAGTTATGCTGGAACTCTCTGCAACATGGCCATAAGGTATAATAGCCGAAAGTAAATACAGTAGCCAGGGCCAGAGGCAAAAGCAGTCCTAATCTCAGCATGGGTCAAAAACCAACCAGGTTACAATCAAGGACAGTGGGCAAAGACATGTGCTGTTTAGGGAAAATAAACAGCTGTGCTAACAAGGGCTTACCTGTCTGTTCAGTTGATTGTAGACGCAGTATGAGCCACACGTTAGCTACCACCACTCGGTAATACCGGTTGATGGAAGGCACCGTGAGCGAAAGGAGGAAAAGGCGTAGAACAGCAAAAAACCTCCTGGACGTCCCTGAGGAAGAGCTGCAACCTGGGAGCTACGGGACAAAGGGGACCTGTCCCTGAGACTGTGCTAGACTAGCCAGGAACCTAGGGAAGGTAACGGTAGGTGGGACTGATACTGGTGTCCCTTCCTAGACATAAAGTGGGTATAACAACTAGCTCACGGTGGCATCGGACATAGGGAAACAAACAACAAGGGAAAAAAGGCAGACCGGAAACAAACGCAGCGAAACAGAAGGGCAAGGCTAAAGGAATAACGACAGAAGGAGCAGGGGCAGGGTCTGACAACAAGCTCAAACAAAAGGAGAGGATGGAGGTAGGACAGAACACACGAAGAAGTACAAAAGGCTTAAAGGCTCAAGAAGGAAGTCGAGGAAGGGCGAAGACGCGGACTACGACTTCGGGACTTACTGAAAAGCGAAGTCCTATCCGAGCGTCGGCATAATGAAGGGTTGGGGCGGAAGTAAAACGTAACGTGAAAACCCGACGTGAGTGGAAGTGAGGCTAGTGCGACGCGCGCATGCGTGAATCCGAGTACCGGCAATCCGAACGCGGGCGGCCATCTTGGAAAGGTACCAGCTATCGATTTCTAACCACAACACGTCTGGGATAACGGCGAAGCGTTACAGCACAAAGCAATCCGTAGTCAGACCAGTGTCAAGATCCAGGCGGGCTATAACCAGTACCAAGGGGCTGAGAACCAAACAGGTCAAAATCACAATAGCCAGGGTTCAGTAACAAACTGACAAGCAAGGTACAAAGGGCAAGGCAAAAGCAACAACAAACTAGTCCGGGTCCCAAAACGGTGAGGTCAGCATCCAAAGAGCGCAGCACAAAGCCAAAGTCTGCTTGTTGATAGCAAGCACAGACATGTCCACGCAGCTCCTTTTTATGGGAGCAGTCTGCATGGAAACTGACATAGGACAAGGTCTCAATCTGCCATAGTACCAGAGTCATGTAAAAAGAAAGAGGACTAGATCCTGCCCACCATATGCAATAAGACAACTGATCAGAAACCATTGTGCATAGTGGGTTCTGCCCGCAACTGGGCTACCTTACCGGCGTAGTCCTAAGTGCAAAGAGGGCTGCCAATTATATCTCTGTCTAAATGACCATGGCACAGCCCGCAACCTTGCAGTATGATCGGGAATCCTAACAGGGATGGGGATGCAGGAGGGGGCCTTCTATGCTCAATAGCTGAGCATAGGGCAGGAATTTCTGGGGTCCTAAGGACACAGAGGGGCCCTCTCAGGGACCCTCCCCACCTTACCATTCTGGCTAGGGGTCACTCCAGACCCCAGCAGTGACTAGTGGGAGCCAAGGGAGCATCCTAACCCCTATGCTATACACACACATGCCCAGCCTAGAGGTCCATTTGGGCCCTAGCTGGCGATAAATAAAATCATATTCACACCAGAGAGACTGTCTTCACACCTCCCCACAGTTAGAGTGGTTGCATAGGAGAGCCACCCAATGGCCCACTCACACTATGCAGCGTCTGCAAATATCTGATGTGACAGTCCATCTGCATTATCATTCTTGGCTCCAGAATGGTACTGGACCTCAAACTGGTAATCCTGCAAGGCCAAGGACCACCGCAGAAGTTTCCCTGAAGCATCTCCCAGGGAATGAAGGAAGGTGAGAGGGTTGTGGTCGGTCTGGACTATGAAGGGAACACCATACAAGTATGGTTGCAGTTTCTTCAGAGCCCAGACCACCGCAAGACACTCTTTCTCAACCACCAACCACCGCTGTTCCCTATGGAGAAGCTTGCGAGACAGGTACACTATGGGCCTGTCTCCACCCTCATCTCATCTTTGGCTGAGGACTTCTCCAATGCCTACGTCAGATGCATCGGTCGGCACGTAGTGTTGGACTCTCAAGCACTTGCACCTCACAGCGATGAATAGAGGCTTCCCTTGTTCCTCCCTCTGCTGTATATGTAT
>JAUEJI010596786.1:0-12491 GCA_032275285.1 Desmognathus perlapsus
CCTTACACCCGCCACCCAACATCAGCTGTAGGAACAGCCCCACATCAGCACATGCACATTATACACAATACAGAGGGTATTACATTATATTACACTATATTATATGGGTGCCAAAGGAAATGAGACCAGGCAGGGATTGGCAAAATAAAGATGGATTTATTGGACTGGAAAATGATACTAGGAAAAGAGGCAAATGCTAAGGAGAATGAAAATAATAAGGTGCAGGTAGCGTGCAGGCGGAGTGAGGCAGAGAGACCTGTCTCTGGCTGTTTGGAAAGGCTGCTGGCACAATTGCCACTTTATCTGCATCTCTCGCATTTTCTGAACTTGCGTGTGTAATTTGAGCTCTGTGCTCAGACTGTGGTCATCAGGCGACCCAGCCCGGTGAGCGGACTCCCGGGACCAGCACTCACCTGCTGTTGAAGACCCGCCCACCAGAACCTGGGCTTGATTCCTCCGCCCTCTCTCTCTTCAAAACCTGACGTTCGCAAGCGGCCAGCGTAGCGTGCAGGCGGAGTGAGGCAGAGTGACCTGTCTTTGGCTGTCTTCGGCTTCGCAGCGATGTAGCACGGTGAGTGCTGCCTGTTTTCCTCTCTTCTTTTCATAACCGCACCAACCTGCCCACCATGGTACAAACCCGCCAAAAGAAAAACATCTTAAACTCCAAAAAAAATAAAAACAAAAATGTTTCACTGCTAACAACACCTAGTGGGCTAACCTGTAGCACCCCGCGGCAGCAAATATTAACAACCTACTTGTTTCCCTCTTCCACCCAGCAACCCTATCTAACTATGGAGCTGCCAGAGGATTCCACTGATATAGTCACTGCTTTGCCATTAACTGATGGAATCTCTGCCTGTGCTGACTCTGCCGCCTCTGAAATGCCAGATAACGCGGAAGTTTCAGCGCAAGACGCTAAAACATCCCTGCCGCCAAATACGCTCCCTCCTCCTACAGACAGAGAAGCTCTTTTACTGAAAGAAAAAACAAGCGCAAATGAAAAATCATTTTGCCCTGCAACTGTGGATTTGTCCGTCAGCCTAAATGAAGAATTTAATACCTCTCTTACGGAGCTACCAGATAGCTCAAACAAATCACCGGCTAACTTTTCCACCGCACCGTCACCTCGGATTTCTTGGAAAGACCATCTAGCAGTTGTACGCAAAATGGCAACAACTTTGACAGATATGACTTCTGTTATGCTTACTCAGAAAGAAGTGCTAGAGTCTGTTCACATGAAGCTGGCGGATTTTCAACCTCAGGCCAACAAGAACTTTGCATTGAACCGTGCTGCCATTTCTGCTACGAATAAACAACTCGAGGCTCTTACCTCGGAAGTAAAACACAACACAGAATCGCAAAAAACATCAAAAAGCCTGACGCTACAAATCCTGAAGGACTCGCAAAAGTTGCATAGCACCTTGAATGCAATTGACGGCAAAGTCACCTTTCTTTTAAATAATGGCCCCCTTTGCCCTGAGCTAAATGGCGCAATCACTACTGAAAAACACATAATCGAAATGCCATCGACATCTGTCCTTCCGATTCTGAACGACAATAGACCGCCTGAAAAAAAGACGGCACCACGACCCAAGACAATGTCACCTCTAAGCACTCAGCCTATGATCATACCTGAGGTTATTTTACCATCCACCTCCTTCTCTGAACCAGCTGAACGCTCATATAAAAAGATGGCACACTCTAAAATCTGTCCTTACTCCTTGAACTTTAGACCACTCTTCGTTCAGGAAGATGGCTATAGACATCGCTCATTCAACATACCGGCCTTTCTCGACTTATGTGCGCTGTCATTTACCCTACGTAGCATCAGGCAAGCAGACATCTCAAAAATTCAATATTTTTCTATCTCTGATGACTCTACCATTACAAAGATCTTTTTCAAAGATGTAAATTTAAGAGCAACAATTCTTGAAAATGCTGAATTTTTTCTAGCCAAAGGCTATGACGTAGGGATCACCAGAATATCTTCCAAAACAGCACGACCAAGCCATGCCTCTTCTTCTCAATCTCCCAAAGGTAATGGACCTCCTAAGCCAGTGGTAGTCAAACTTTTTTGGTCACGCCCCCCCGGGGGAAAAAAAAAAATCGGTCGGCGCCCCCCCAATTGAAATTTTCTATATATATGCATATATATATGCATATATATAGTAAAAAAAACCAAAATATGCTTGGGCTGCGCCCCCCTTGGGGAGGTCTGGCACGCCCCCCAGTTTGAATACCACTGTCCTAAGCGAAGCAGGTCACGATCTCCAGGTCCGAATAATCAAAAGAGACATTGCTCCATGGCTCACTCTCCTCAAGCGAAGGCCATTCAAACCAATTTCAGAATGGAAACTCAACCTCACTTTGACGAATCGAACGTATCTATTCAGGAATTAGAAGAATTCTGCCATGACAGCAACTCTTCGGTCTAGCAAGAAAACATTGCTCCACATTGAATGGAGCATCCTGAAACTGCGCAGGCCTCAAAAATGCCAATTCCCCAATAACTCTGTCACAGCTCCATTTAAACGATTTCCTTTATTTACAGGAAACCTGGTCTCCAACTTTTAACTGCATCTCCCAAAATGCGGACATATCAACCAAAGGCCACCATTCCGGTGGCGTTGCTATACTGTTGCATACACGTTTTCATTGGGAAATTGACAAGGTCTGGCCCGACATACCAGGCCTACTATGTGTGGTTGCAATGTTAAAGATGGCAGAAGATATTCAGAAATTCGTTTTTATTAATTTTTACTGTTCCCCCAAGTATCTAGCTGTCACGGTTTACAAAGATTATTTTAAAGTTGTATTTAGTTTTATTAGGGAACTGATTGACAACTATCCGAATCACTGTTTTATTTAGGCGGGGGATTTTAATTTGCACTTGCTTAATCCTGATTTATATATTGGTTACGAAGAAATATTAAATGAAGTACCCGAAATTGAATACCCTCTAAACTATGTTCCGAAGGTCTGCACAAGCCAGGAATTACACTTTATGACGAATATCCTAGCATTACATTTCTGCCCGGCAAATGGGCGTCTAGGACCCTTATCGGCGAACAATGACACATTTAAGCGTGGTACATCTTCCTCGGTAATCGATTTCCTTCTACTTCGATTGGATCAGTTTTTCCTTCTAAACCAGTTACAATTGATTTGGTTGGAAAGTAGCGACCACGCTCTGATTAAATTCAGCCTCTCGACCCCGGGGCTTTGCATACCCACCAATAATTACATACATGCTCCTTTGCTAGTTAATAACAATAGAAGGAGGGTGATTTGGCATATGTGCACTCCTCATCTCTTTTCTGAAGTTCTAAAAGTAATTCCACATCAACATGTCGAGGGAACTAACCGGGACCACATTCTCCGATATGAACAAGCTATTTCACAATCGGTTTTGGCTGTGGCTAGACCAGCTCTTAATAATAGGAACCACCCACCTAGCACTTTACCTATAAACGATTGGTTTGATAATGAGGCCAAAAAGCACCGTTGAATACACTGGAATAGGCTATACCAACTTCGAAAAGAGCCCAAGGAAAATATTGTTCTAATTAGGCAGGAACAACGCGAATATCGCTTTTTTATCAAAACCAAAAAAACTAGCTTCAGAGCAAAAATAAACCACCAAATAACCGAAGCCCTTATAACAAAAGATCCAAAAACCTTTTGGTTTCTAGTAAATAAGATAGCCTTTCCAACGACTACTAGAAACCCAGATTGTAATATAGATGAAATAACTTGGTCGACCTATATTACTTCACTGTATGGTGCCAGGTCAATAAACGAAAAATTCACAGAATTTGAAGGCCCGGTGACCTTCGATATTTCACTAAAACAGATTCACGACATCTTGCTAGACATGAACCCCTCAAGAGCCTGCGGCCCTGAGGGCTTTCCACCTTTCTGCATGAGGCAAAAGCCAAAGGAATGTAGTGTCTTACTTCACCCCACTATGGCTATCACCCACCTTCCCTGGAGTCTCCCTGATAGTTGGCTCGGATCTCTACTAATTCCGATCCATAAAAAGGGCCCTAAGAACAGCCCAGACAACTACCACCTCCTAGCTATGCTAGATCCCGGTGGTAAAGCTCTAGCAAGTTTACTCTTAGCGGAACTAAACGACATCATTGAATCCAACCAGCTATTGAACTACACACAGGCAGGCTTCAGAGCTGCCTCGTCTACACTTGATCACTGTTGCACACTTGCCATGGCACTTGATAAATATATTCATAATAAGCGGGGCACTCTGTATGCCTGTTTTGTAGACTTCGCTAAGGCATTCGACCAAGTGCCTAGGGAGCTATTATGGAACAAAATGGTCAAAATTGGCATCCCACACAGCCTTGTAGCGATGGTGAGGTTACTTTACAAAAACACCTGGGTCACCATTCGCTGGGGTAGCTCTGGCGAAATATCAAAAAAAATACCACCAGCAAGGGGGCTTAAACAAGGCTGCACGTTAGCCCCGTGCCTATTTAATCTGTTTTTAGCAGACTTAGAAGCAAATATCTCACTCGCACCCGGCCTTGCACCCTCTATAGGTGGTCTTCCCTTCCACTCACTAAGCTATGCGGACGACTCAGTATTACTAGATCTCACTCCTGCGGGCTTAAAGAACAAAATAGCAACCATGGAAGAATACTGTAAAAAGAACGAAATGATAATAAACAGGAAAAAGACTCAGATCGTCTATTTCTCAAATCGCCGAACACATAAACAGCTATCTTGGACTTTGGAAGAAGGCCCCCTATCAGTAGTACCAGCATATACCTACCTGGGTATTGTTTTTGCAGCAAATGGGAGATGGGCCCGCCAAATGAATAACATCACAGTCAAACACTCTTTGATTTCGCTGGCCCTTACAAAGCTATATAGACAGGGCTTTATCACCAGAGTTATAGATCTCCGCAATCTGTACATGTCAAAATATAAAAGCTCTATTCTATATGGGGCAGAGCTCTGGGGTGAATCCCAGTCTACCGCACTTAAAAAACTTGAGGGCTCTTTTTGGAAATCTTGCTTAGCTCTTCTCCCTGCATTAGTAGTAGAAGCTCTGATGCTTGATTTGGACTTGCCACAGATTTCGGACACTATGGCCATGCAAACGTATTTATATGCCTATAAAACCTGGCGCAGAGATAGCACCAGCTGCCTAATAGCAAGGGCAATTAAAGAGGCCTTTAAATTCCCCCATATTTTCCAAATTGCCAGACATGTACAGAAAATAGCGGATTTCTATCAACTACCACACTTCTGGCTGGACCAATGCGCCGACATCTGCATAACAAAAGCTAATGTAAAAGAAAGCATTATTAATACAGCTTGCTCCAAACAACACGAATATATAGCAGCAAAGACCACTCATCGTTTGTTTGGTGCAGTTAAAACTCATAAAACTGTATTAGATATTTTCTCACTTGAGTTACCTTGGCAAGTGCTAAGAATATTGCTTAAGTTAAGGTACGGCATCCTTCCATGCAATGACTATTTACTTGCACAAAGCAAGGTCGCGAAAGATCTAAGATTTTGCTGTGATTGTGAGTCTGTTTTGGATACGATTGAACATTTTTTCAATTGTCCGACGCTGAGTAATTTACGGGGGAGATGGCTTCATCGTTATACTACTCATGGTCGGATAAATGTGCTAACAATATTGAATGAGAATGAACTTGCATACTTAAACAAAATCTATTTGTATATAAAGTTAAGCTTCCAACAACGAGGTGTAAATTTGTAACCAAAATATGAATAATTTAAGTGCAGAATCCAAAATCTAGGGAAGCCACGAATACTTTCCTATATTGCTTGATCAATTCATGTAAATAGACCTCTTGTTTCTATAAACTAAAGTTGACATGGAATATGTTTATGTATGATACATTTAAAACAAAACAAATTTTTCCTTTTAAAGTTTAATCATGTATTTCGTTTATAATTTGTGATGAATGTTAACAAATCCTTGTATGACTGAAATAATGCCTAATAAAGGAATAACAAAAAAACAAAAAAAAGAAATTTGACTTATGTATTTTCTGGTGTACAGTTGGTCAGGATTTTTGACAAAGGCTTTTCTGACCACAGATATTGTCTATGACCTGTGTGTTCTCTCGTGCATATTTTGTAGGATTTAATGACTGAAGCTTTTCTAGCATTAATTGCAACAGGAAGGGTTTTCACCTGTGTTTTTTTCCTGGTGTGAAGTACGACTGGATTTACGACTGAAGCTTTTGTGACATTCACTGCACTGATAAGGTTTTTCCCCTGTGTGTGTTCTCTCATGTGCAGTTAGTGTAGGTTTCTTACAGAAGCTTTTCTGACGCTCACTGCACAGATAAGGTTTCTGACCTGTGTGGGTTCTCTCATGCTTGGTCAGGCTACCTTTATCACTGAAGCTTTTGTGACATTCACTGCACTGATATGCAGCCTTATTTAGAGTTTTGCGCGGCAAAATATTTTGTTAGGAAAAATGTGACCTCGCATTTTTCCTAGCAAAATTTTGCCTTGCAAAATTATGGGTTGCACGTGATATTTTGTGAGGGGCCCTCGCAAAATATCACTCAAAATATGTGGCAAATATTTTGTGCATGATTATGGGTTTAAAAAACCCATGAATCATGCGTGTGTCTTTGCGAGGGCCTCGCAAAACAGTAAAGTAGGTCCCCACCATGCGTGGGAATCTACTTTACTGTTTATTTTGTGAATGGGGCCCTTTGTGCCCCATTCACAAAATGTAATACTTTCATACATAACGCAACAGCATTATGTATGAAAGTATTAAAGTGAATAAAATCGTTTTACAATGATTTCATTCACTTTACAAATGTCGGGAACTAGTGGCATTGCCAATGCTAGTTCCCGGCATTTGAGTTTTCACATATCCCTCGCATGAACTATGCGAGGGATATGTGAATAAACGTAGAAAAATGCGTGAGAGGGGTTTTGCGCAATCTCTACTCAATGGCATTTCTCTACTCATAATTGTGCGAGGTGGCCTCTCAAAATATTTGCGAGGCCTCGCAAATATTTTGCGAGGGTGTCCACCTCGCAAATTATGTAGCCACGCAAAATTCATGGCATTACTCATAATAAGGCTGATGGTTTCTGACCTGTGTGTGTTCTCTTATGCACAGTCAGGTGACCTCTCTGACTGAAGCTCTTCTGGCATTCACTGCATTGATAAGGTTTCTGACCTGTGTGGGTTCTCTCATGCTTGGTCAGGCTACCTCTCAGACTGAAGCTCTTCTGGCATTCACTGCATTGATAAGGTTTCTGACCTGTGTGGGTTCTCTCATGCAAAGTCAGGTGAGGTTTCTGACTGAAGCTTTTTGGACATTCACTGCATTGATAAGGTTTCTGACCTGTGTGGGTTCTTTTATGCACAGTCAGGTGATCTCTCCGGCTGAAGCTTTTCTGGCATTCACTGCATTGATAAGGTTTTTCCCCTGTGTGTGTTCGCTGATGTAATATAAGACTGATTTTATGCCGGAAGCTTTTCTGGCATTCACTGCATTGATAAGGTTTCTGACCTGTGTGGGTTCTCTCATGCACAGTCAGGTGACCTCTCCCACTGAAGCTCTTCTGGCATTCACTGCATTGATAAGGTTTCTGACCTGTGTGTGTTCTCTCATGCTGTGTCAGTTGACCTCTCTGACTGAAGGTCTTCTGGCATTCACTGCATTGATAAGGTTTCTGACCTGTGTGTGTTCTCTCATGCTTTGTCAGGTGATCTCTCTGACTGAAACTCTTCTGGCATTCACTGCATTGATAAGGTTTCTGACCTGTGTGGGTTCGCTGATGCTTGGTCAGGCTACCTCTCCGACTGAAGCTCTTCTGGCATTCACTGCATTGATAAGGTTTTTCCCCTGTGTGTGTTCGCTGATGCTTGGTCAAGCTACCTCTCAGACTGAAGCTCTTCTGGCATTCACTGCATTGATAAGGTTTCTGACCTGTGTGGGTTCTCTCATGCTTGGTCAGGCTACCTCTCCGACTGAAGCTCTTCTGGCATTCACTGCATTTATTTATTTATTTATTTATTTATTTATTTATTTAAAAGCTTTTGTATAGCGACCCTGCGGGTGCTCTGGGCCGCTTACATAGAAAGAGACGGACAGAACAAACAGGAAACATAAAAATAAAAGGGGCAAAACCAGCCCGTCTAAGACAGTTAGTGGGACCGAGGTCAGGCAGTCTGAATGGGGCCCGGGCGGCTAGGGTAGGCGTCTTGGTCGATAGGGTGCGCCATCAGGCATATTAAGGCGTTTGTTCAGTTCGGCCAGCCTTATGTGATCGATGTTTATGGGCCCTCTGATGGGAGGTGACGAAAGGCCTCTCAGGAGTATTGGAGCGTTCCTGCATCTGTTAATGGATGGAACAACAGTGGTAGGTCGGGTGGGAGGGGAAGGAGGACTGGCCTGCACAGTGTTGGGCATTAGGTTGGATCTTGTTGCTGTGAGATCCTGTTGGTCAACGTCTCCCCGCGGAGTGCCCACAGTGGTGTTGATGGTTCCTACGTGAGGACGAGGGCCTCCCTTCTGCAGGGTGTGGTGTCCAGGGATGTCCTTCCTGGAGCCTCTTGCTTGTGTGGAGGAGTTCGGATTTTCCAGTGCCATCAGATGAATTTTCAATTTCTTTTTGAAGAGGGGGAGAGACTTCAAGCTGCGGATCTGGGATGGAAGAGAATTCCATAATCTGGCCCCCTTGCTAGATATTGTCGATCCTCCTTTCCTAGTTTTTTTGTAAGTAGGGATATGGAACCTGGTGTCCATTCCCTGCCTTCTGGATCTCTGTGCAGGCGGACTAGTGATCCATTTTTGGGCGTATCGTGGGCCTAGCTTGTTGAAGGCTCTCCAGAGTTGAATGCAGACCCTGGATGTGAGCTGACTTTTCACCGTCAGCCAACCCAGCTTGAGTCTCCAAGGACTGACATGTTCCCGCCACGGTAGGTTGAGAATCATGCGGATGGCACGATTCTGCACCTTCTGTAGAGCGTATAAGGTTTGTTCTGTGGCGCTCAGCATGAAGGGCAGCCCGTAGCACAGTCGGGATCCTACCAAGGCATTATAGACTTGTTTTTTCTGGGCTAGCTCGAGAAAGGGCAGGAGTCTGGCCAGGGAATTGAGCTGGTGGTGACAAGCGCTGACCGTGGCGGCTGCATGTGCCGCCCCATCCAGACGGTGGCTGACCCTGATTCCCAGATCACGTGTCTGCAAAGTGAGTGGGGGGGGGGGTGGCCCCAGGAAGGGGGCCAGGGAGCGTCTGGAAACTCCTTCTTGTGACAGCCTTGGATGGCCAGGAGTTCTGTTTTGGTGTTATTCAGGCACAGTTTGTTTGTGCGCATCCATTCTTTCACCAGGATGAGGACTGGTGGAAAACGCTCCCTTTCCCCTGTAGGCTCATGCAGATCAACCATGATCTGGGTGTCATCGGCGTACATATGGAATCGTAGGCCCGATTGCTCAAGCAGCGAGGCGAGGGGTCTCATGTAAATGTTGAATAGCATGGGAGATAACGCTGAGCCTTGTGGAACCCCGCAATCCAAATTGCGGGGTTTAGATCTTATATCTCCCCATTTAACCGCCTGTGAGCGATTGGACAGGAAGGAATTGAACCATTGCAAGGCCTGTCCTTTTATGCCTGCGACCTCCTCTAAGCGCTGGAGCAGAATGTCGTGGTCCACCGTGTCAAATGCAGCCGAGAGATCTAACAGGGCCAGCATAACAGGGTGACTCCGATCAACACACCACAGCAGGTGTTCTCTTACTTCCAACATGGCCGTCTCCGTACCCCTGCCTGGTCTGAATCCCGACTGCTTATCGTGGAGCAGTCCGTTCTCCTCTAGATGTACCTGAATCTGTTGGGTAATGAAAGCCTCTGTTATACGTGCAAGGAGGCGTAATTGGGATACTGGGCGCAGATTGGAAAGAGTGGAGAGGGGGATGCTCTCTTTTTTGGGTAGCGGGGTAACCAGGCCCTGCTTCCATGCCTCAGGTACTTTTCCCTGGCTGATGCTGCAGTTTACCAGGTTGGTGATGTCATTGAGGAGTATATC
This sequence comes from Desmognathus perlapsus, assembly GCA_032275285.1. Classification (NCBI taxonomy): domain Eukaryota; kingdom Metazoa; phylum Chordata; class Amphibia; order Caudata; family Plethodontidae; genus Desmognathus; species Desmognathus perlapsus. The sequence continues at coordinate 10,067 of JAUEJI010596786.1, forward strand.
CGTGAGTGGTTTGATGGTGGAGGTTGGCAGAGGGTCGAGCTTGGATGATGAGGGGCCCAGATGTGAGATGATGTTTTTTATCTCATACGGCTTGGCAGCTCTGAGGTTGGCTAGCTGTGGAGTGTCACTGGCCGGACTGGTGGAAGTTATCTCGTTCTCCAGGTCCACTTCTGGCTCTCTCTTGGCAGATAGTTTTGTGTGCCATTCTCTGAATAGTTTTTGAGCGTCTTGCAGGTCTGGGCTGGGGTGGTCGGCCTCTATGTTTTGCCTGATCAGGTCCACTTTATCTTTAAAGTAGTGAGCGACTTCTTCGCAAAAGGCTTTGGGGTCCTCTGGCGTAAAGTTGTTATTCCTGGGTTTGGTCAGGAGGGTGTCCGCGATGGTAAACAGCGCACGTGTGGGATTAGTGGCTCCTGATATGGATTTTTGTACATATGCCTTTTTGCTTGTCTTGACAGCGCATTTGTACTGTTTGGCGTGTTTCTGATAACGTTCCAGGTCTTGTCGTGTCCTGGTTTTTTGCCATCGTTTTTGTAGAAGTCTGCCTCTTACTTTTAGAGCTTTTAGCTCGTCTGAAAACCATTTGTTCTTTAAGTGGGCTTCTTTTTTCACTCTTACCGAATGAAGTGGGCATAGGAGGTCTCTGACTAGGCAGAGCTTGGCGTTGAAGATGGCGTCCAGTGTATCGACATCAAGGTCCGTTCTTGTGCAAGGGAACCACAGCGGCTCTACCATGTGATGTGTAAGATTTCTAAAATTCCTCTTGAGAATGCGGGAGTGATTCTGGGCTGTGTGAGGTTTTAGATTTGGATCCAGTGGGCTCCAATCTTGTATCATAGCTTGCAGGATGGCATGATCCGCCCAAGGTAAGGCTGTGACGCCGGGGGATATCAGGTTGACATTTCTGTAGCATAGTAAATCCAGTTGGTTCCCCCATTTATGTGTTGGGCCGGCACAGGCTTGTTTGAGGTGCAGAGCATCTAAGATTTGTATCAATCTCCTGGGAGCTGGTTCCTCAGGTTTATTGTAGTGTATGTTGAAGTCTCCGCATAATATAAAGGATGGGCAACTGGTGAATAGCTCCTCGAGGATACCTTGGAGTTCGTCCAAGAATGGTTCTTCCTTCCCTGGTGGTCTGTATAGGCAGAGAAGGGTAATTTCCGGTCCTTGTTTGGGGCCTATTTTTGTAAGTACATATTCAAAGGTGAGTGGGGGAGTAGTCAGTGTCACTTCTCTTAAAATTAAGTTATCTTGATAGATCAAGGCTACCCCTCCCCCTGTCTTTCCTTGTCTAGACTGGGCGAGGATGCTGTAGTGTTCTGGGAGGATGTCCTTGATGATTGGATCTACGTCACTTCTGAACCAGGTCTCTGTTAGAGCTAGTATCTGTGGATGGAAATCTTCTAGAAGATTGTGTATTTCTTCCGCGTGGGCTACCGCTGAGCGGGTATTGAGGAGACAGAAGGCTTCTTGAGCTAGTGGGTCCGAGGGTAATTGGATCGTTTCACTGTGCAATGGTGGATCAATTTGTGTTGTCAGCGTGGGGGAGGTATCTGGGCTTTCTTCTGTTGATTGATGCCGGGGACAGTGGGTCTTGTCCAGTTCCGTCACATCCTGATTATTGGCGGTTGGCCAAGGGTACTGAGCTTCTATTGCTTCCATGTCTTCCTGGTGTCCGAGATGAGATATCTCCCAGTGTTGGGTGGCGAGGGGCAGGGCTGAGGTTTGCGCTGTCGCCGTGCAGAGGATGGAATGAAGTTCATCTATCCCGGGGAACTGAGAGCTGGGGGTCTTTTCCTGTTCTGTGTTGTCGTGTTCGCCTGCCACGAATAAGGGATGACGGGCCTCAAGGGTTTCGGCTTCTTCCAGAGTGCCTTGCTGGGCTATGACACAACACTCAGGGGTAAGAGCCGGGATAGGAGGGAAGGTTAGCCCAGCCCAAATGTCTAAGCAGGACCATGAGTTTGAGGTTCTGCGGAAAGGGATCGAAGGACCCTCTGGTGGTGTCTGGTCCAGTGTGGTAAAGGATGTAGTTATGGGTGTTGTAGTACTCAAGCATGTTAGCATGGTATTAGGCGCGAAAGACACGACTTCTGGGGGCGCAGTGTGTGTGTCCTGAGAGATGATTAAATCATGAGAAGGTCCAGGGGATGTATTATGAGTGCTGGTTAAAGAGAGCATATGCTTACCTAAGCTGGGCTGGTTGACCGGGGTTGCCACGTCCTTGCCCGGACAGGCCCTGACAGGCAGTTCCCTTTTCCCCTGCCTCCCTTCGCCCCGTGCCGGCTTCGCCTGGCGGCTCGGACTGAGGCTGTGTTTTATGTCTCCTCTCTTTCCTGGTTCCAGACTTGTAGGGTGTGACTGACTGTGTGCCTGCGCAGCGATTGGTGTGTGCCAGTGTTTTCCTTTCCTCCCTCACCCGTTC